>CAEFZX010000964.1:0-21491 GCA_903066825.1 Alfaro cultratus | reverse complement strand
TTATACTGCATAAAAAGCAAAATACTTAAAGTATACCAAGTGTAACTTAAGTTGTTCCAAAACAGTACGTGAAAGTACTTTAAATTGTGCTTTAATACAATTTACTATGAATACAATGCTTTAATTTCTGCATAAAGATTGTTATTTTTAAAAACATCTTTAACCTGATCAATGAGCCTCATCAGAACGGAAATGGAAAGAGGGAGTAAATTTCTGCCAAAAAATTTGAAAAAATAAATTTACTTCAAAAGTTTGCTGTGAAATTTGACTCACTGTTTGTTCAATCTGTCTTGTTTTCTGTTCCTTCACATTTGAACTGCTTCTGCATAGCTTATGTTTTTACTCATTTTAATCTGTATGATTTCTTTTGCCCTCTTCCTTACTTCACATCCTCGGTACATAACTCTGTTTCCCTCCACAGTTATTCTTCTGTTTCTTCTTTACATTCTTCTAACTTGTGATCTTCACCACATGTTGGACATCTTTGCTTCCCTTTACAAACTGCTGCTATGTGACCTTTGTGACCTTTGACATTTGAAACAACAAAGTGGTGGAGGGATATAAGGTCTGCCCTGAAAACTGAGAACTTATTTTGATGTTTTTTGGCAACTTCTTTTCTTCAAACTCAGTAAAGATTCACAAACTTTCTACTTTTTCTCCATGAATTGTTTTTGACAATCTCTTCAGGTTATTTACTTTTGCAACAATATTTCTCTTAATTTTATCAAGATCTTCATCAAGAGAGATCCCATAAATTACTCCTCTAATTTTTATTTATCTTCTCCCATGATTCTTTTCTCCAACACAGTTTTTTGCAGATATTATCCACATTTAAAGCCTTATTCTTTTGTTCTTTGTTTTTACAAACTACCAATAGGTTTCCATCTCTCAAAATCTTTACCACTTCAACATCTCCAATTTTCTTTTTTATTTCTCTTGACACCACAATGGGGCTGATGCTATCCTGTTCTTCCTCGTTTTTAAGTTTTAATATTATTTTAAATTCCTCCCTCACAACTTTCCTCCTAACTATCCTTTGTTCTTCTGAACTACTTCCTTCCAGTATCCTGAGTATCACCTATTCCTTTTCCTTCAGCGGTTTCATTTCTTCCTCTCCCTTTCAGAATCCATCCGTTGTTACGGAGTGAAAACTTCTTCAATCAAGACAGAAGCTCGGATATCTGAACATTTCTGTTCAGTTTTTATTGCGAAAACAGCAACAGATGTTCGTTACCTATCAACCAAAATCAACAGAAGCAAGACGGTGACAAAAGACAGAACCACATCCTGTTAAGCATTCTTCAAAATAAAAGACTTCCTCTAGCCAAATAAATCAAATATGTTTCTCTTCAGCTTTTGTAATTATATACAATCATGTTAAATTCAATTAATAATCATCATCATGTAAATTATGCTTAACAAATAATATAATTGTAAATCAGTCACTTATCTACGGTGGCCCTGAGGTGCCAACCACTTCAGCAAATTGAAAGCACAATTACAAATTACAAAAGCGCTACAACATTAATGAAAGGGTTTGGATCACTGAGAACATTCATGTTTTTAAAAAACACGTTAAAGCCAGAGTAACTTCCGGTTCAAAATTATAAAACGAGCCGTAGTCCAATCAGCGATTTCTTAGGTCTCCCACTGGGACAAACCTCTTCTGTTTTGTTCATGTTGTAGCGCTTTTGTAATTTGTAATTGTGCTTTCAATTTGCTAAAGTGGTTTGCACCTCTGGGCCACCGAACTTATGCAAATTATACCTAACAACAAATAAGTGTAAAGAAGTCACAACATCCATGTCTTTCTCATTTCCTATCTTCATTTCCATCCGAACTATTCACATACCAGTTTATGCCCAAAGCCGACATGTTTCTATGTGTTTGGTTTGTTTTTCCCTTCGCTTCCCCTCGCCAAGCAGCCAGCAGACTGTTTGGACCACATACAGACGCCCAGCAGCTGCAGCTCGGTGTTGTCACAACAGAAGGTGATAGTTAGTGGCAGCTTGGACCTGCTTTGTCCTTCAGCTAACCACTGGAAGCTAACCACTGGAAGCTAACCACTGGAAGCTAACCACTGGAAGCTGACCACTGGAAGCTAACCACTGGATGCTAACCACTGGATGCTAACCACTGGAAGCTGACCACTGGATGCTAACCACTGGAAGCTGACCACTGGATGCTAACCACTGGAAGCTGACCACTGGAAGCTAACCACTGGAAGCTAACCACTGGATGCTAACCACTGGAAGCTGACCACTGGATGCTAACCACTGGAAGCTAACCACTGGATGCTAACCACTGGATGCTAACCACTGGAAGCTAACCACTGGAAGCTAACCACTGGAAGCTAACATGCAGCTTTTCCTCCATGGCGTTATCAATCCAAACGGTTTCTCTGATCAGATCACTGTGCAGTCTAGTTTTAATATCAGTTTCAGTTCTGTAAATTGGTTCCTGTGTAAGAAAATACACAGACACAACTCTACGTTTGAATATCTGAGGGCATTATTTTTCTTGTGTTAAAACAGTTTGAAAGTAAAAGTAATATTTAAGAAACAAAACGGTTCCATGTGTCTTGGTATGTACATGACACACCCATTATTTATCTTGTCACAAAGGGATTAAGTCATCATTATCAAGTCTTTCTTAGTAAATCTATGTTTGTCTCCTGGGAAATATAAACGTCCCAGAAATGAGCTTTCCAACACACAACATACCACACTATTTTAGTGTTGCAACACATTTTAAGGTCACTTGGCTCTAGAAACAACTTCATTTATAAAAATGTTATACTTACTAATGTGAATATAAGATTACACAACAGAATTTCAGAAAATTCAGAAAACTTATGGGATTTGTTAATTGTGTTCAGGGAACAGGCTAACTCCAGTTAGCAATACAAGCTAATCAGAACATATTTGTCTCTATTTTGTTCGTTCAAATACAAAAACAATGTGTCCACAGATAAATGCTGTACAATGTCTTGTTTTTTGTCAGCCACTGTTTCATTGAGTTAGAACCAATCAGAAAAGCACAAAAGTGCTTATTTATTATTTCTCCATCTTTCTGTTTGTTTTACTTGAACGGCAGCCATATTGAATTTGAACTCAGGGACTTTCTGGTTTCCATGTTGGAATCCAAACTTCGCAGGTTTTCCCCTTTGACTTTTCAAGGAAATTCTGACTATCGAATAGAAGTTGAACTCAGCCTAAGGCCTACCGATGATCACACTTGTTTGCACCACGAAGATACTTATTATTTGATGCTTTAGTAAAAAAAATCACCTGGCTTCCAGCCAACAGCCATACAGTTCAGAAAAAAAATATTAAATGACAGAATTCACAGTTTGCAAAAAATATATTGTATTCAGATTAGTAAAGAAACAAACAGTCTGCTAAAAGATTTGGTTTGACAAGAGGCCAAATCACGTCATTTTTACGTTATAAAACAGGATAACTACCTCAACAGTTCATATCCTCCATTTTGTATAAGTTCCCTTTCTTGCATTGATTTACTAACTGTAAACAAACTGTTTTATACACATCTACTCAAATTATGGGGTATCAGTTTATTATCTGAAAACTTTGTTTCCCTTTGTTAAGCCTCTACTCGTTTGCTCTAAGATATGACAGCTTGAAACCTCTGATCAAACCTAAATAACTCTAAGACTAAGTAACCTCTTACTGATTTTGTCTTTTCTTACGCAAGACTATGACTAGGACATAGAAAGTTAATTTAAATAATCTGTAGGTTAGAAGCTTCTCCCTGGTTGGTTCTAACGGTGAAACATCTCAAGGGTAGGGTACCCTAAGTCGATTATCGACTTACCCCATCTCAAGGTACCATTTGATACCCAAAATGTCGGGTGTGAAATGATCAAAACTGCAAAGGTATGAACTGGTGAAAGGGCAAAACGACCAGCAGCAAATACCTGGCATAAGACATTAACAATCAATAAACAATGAGGTCGATTTGACATGTAAGATCACAGCACTGTAAAACTATCAGCTCCCACAATTTCCCCCCTAACCCTCTCAGTTATATCTTTCCTGTGCTGCTGCCAGGGAAGGCGGGGTCGTTGCTCACTTGTACTTTGTCAAAATAGTTGAAATCAACAACGTAGCGGCAGTTGGAGGAGCTAAACAGCACCGGCGTGAACTCGTAGCCCCACAGGATCTCCTGAGGGATGTACGAGGTGCGGCTCTGGCACGTGGCTGCGGTCGACTCCATGGTGCCGTTGAGCGTTATGAGCAGCTCAAAGTTTCGGTTGCTCAGGGTTTCTGGGGTCAGTCCTGCCAATGGGCTCTTCTCATCGATAATGTGATAGAAGGTGAGCGGGAGGATCAGGAACGGACAGTCTCCACTGGTGTCCATGTAGAAATCTACGGAGCTCTGGTGGATCTGCGTCTTCTCTCCTTCTTCTGTCACGTTGGACTTAAACAGCTTTCCGGTGAGCTGGCACTGAATCAGCAGACTCTTCCTCATGTTGGCCACTCTCACCATCAGACACAGCTTGCCTTGGTGCCTGCAGATCACAGCCACCTGGCTGAACTTTATCGTTTCTGCTCGCTTCTTGGGTCGGGCCAGTTTGGCCAGAAAAGCACCGGTGACAAAGATCTCAGCCAGACCGGTGATGACGAGCTGAGCCACCAGCGTGAAGATTGCCAGAGGACACTCTTCAGAGATGTACCGGAAACCGTAACCTATGGTGGTCTGCGACTCCAGAGAGAACAGGAAGGCTCCGGTGAGAGTACCCACATGCATCACGCAGGGGGTGTGGCTAGAATTGCGCCAAGTGTCAAAATCTCCGTTCCCCATGCCGATGAAGAAAAAGAAGACTCCAAAGATGAACCAGGTCATGATGAAGGTGGAGGCAAACAGAGTGAGCTTGTAGCGCCACTTCATGTCCACCACCGTCGTCCAGATGTCGTGCAGGTAGAGCTTGACCATTCCTTCCACGTTGTCGATCTGAACATTGTTGTGACCGTCTTTGGACACGATCCTTCGCTGGACCTCTGACTTCCTGTTGACCATGATGCTTTGCTTCAACAAGAACTGGTTGTGACTGCAGAGGTTTTATTGGCGCATTCCAGATTAAAGAGCTGGAAACAGACAGAAATAGAAATAAGATTAATATTCTCATAAAGCTGTTTTTCCTGTATTGCCAAAGTCTTCAGTCAATCATTTCTGTATGTTTTGCCTACAGAGATCCAGATTCTCTTCTAATCTTTGAAAGTCTTAATTAAATTAATCGTGACTTTATGCAGGTATTGATCGATTTTCTAGCTCCAGTGTGTGGACTGTTCAGTGAGTGCTGAGCTAAATCAGTTCTTCAAGGAAAACCTTCAGGAAACCTGGACAATTATCGACTAGGACCAGATCACAATGCATGAAAGCAAAAACATAAGAAGACATTTGGAGTGATTTAAAATGTTTGTATTGTGATGTAAGGGATTAAACAATAATCCAACGCCGGATAATTAAACCCTGTTTAATCCACAGGGTTTAATGGTAGCGTCCATCACTGAGCCTGATTTAAAGTTAGCCTAACATGAGCACTGTTAGCCTGAAGCTAAGCTAATGCAGTCAGAAAGGCCCTGGATGGGATTCAGAAACTCTTCCACGCGCTTATGTACCAAGCAAAACACACCTTGACTAAAATATTAACCAGCTGGAAGCCTTGAATAGTTTTCATCTAAGGTCCACTGAGTTAAAAATTAACAAATGATATTAGAGACCAATAAGCCAGTTATTGGTGTGTCCTAAACAGAATTTGTTAACTGAAGGTCAGTCAGAAAAAACATGAAACTGCTGCGGATGAAATAATCGCTGGATGTTTCATCAGAGTACCAAAGTCAAAACAAACCCAGATCATCATTCCTCCACCACCGTGCTTGAAACATAAATTCTGCTTTCTTTAATTTTCTAATTTAAGTTTGTTTTTATCTTAAAGAAAACTTGAGTTAGGCAGCGGAACAAACATTAAAAGCACAAATCCAACTATGAATGGCTAAAAAAACAACAGAATGAAGATTATGGAGTTTCCTAGTCAAAGTAATGAGTTATGATGGAGATGTTGTGGCTTAAAGATCCACTGTGGCTGAATAAAGCAATTCTGCAAGTAAACAATTCAAAATTCCTCCTCAGTGACGTTACAGACGCTAATTGTAGAAACACAAAATATTAACACATAGTTTTGGTCTAGTTCAAGTTCACTTGAAATGAGACTAAACTAACTCATGACTACTTTTTAGCAAGATAGGAATGAGCTTGTTTTTAATCAGTAATTCTTAATATTGATCAAAAGTTCTAATTAAACTGGTAAATAATTTATTAATAATGTGAAATCATCTGCTAGTGGAACTGGAACTTTTCCCCTTAAAATGAAGAAATGATTGACTTAAAATAAACTCCTTTATCTTGCTGTACGTTTGTTTTGTCTTATTTCAAGTGAACGAAGATACTTGCACTAGAAACTAGAGAAAAAAATACTTGGTAAGATTTTGTGTTTTTGCAGTGTTCTTGTGAATAATTGAAGCCATAATTTGAAAACAGTATTTTGTCTTTTTTTACTTTATGTTTGTCTCATATCAAATTTTGTTTGATGGCCTGAAAGATGGAAGAGTGACAAAAAATATCAAAAACATAAGAAACATCAAATACTTTTTAGTACTTCTATATAAGAACAGATTCTTTACTTTGATCCAAGTTTGTCAGTATCACCAAACTGATTATTATTACACAGAATTATTAGAAATAAAATGAGTTCATGTGTCCTGAAGTTGTCACATGTAAACCGTTCATATTTAGACACATTTCCTGTTAGCCATGAAGCATTGCAGGCGGTTAATAATAATTAATAATCATTCATTTCTTCATCAATCTGTGCTGTACTCACCTCTGAAAAGCTCGTCCTCATAAATGTGAAAGCTGAGCCTGAGCTGAAGTTCAGTGTCTTCTTTCTCCGTTTGTTGTGAGATCTGCACTTTGGCACAATGAGGAACGCAGCGAGACAAAGCCCAGCGTAATCCGCGATCCGGCTTTGTTTCCCTCCCCTCACCTGTCCACAGGTAGGAGCCACAAGGTGACCCACCGCCTGACGTTTGTTTCCTTCTTTTACGGTTGTTGTTGCTTCACACAAGCCCAGATTTACGGCTTTCAGAGCGTCTGAAGGACACCGTGAACTTTGTGACAGACAAAAGGCTGAAATAAGGTCAAACTACCGGAGGAACGCAAGACGTGAATTATCTGATCAATTCTCTAAATCTCTATAAAATATGATCTCAAATAACATTTTGACACCTGGAGATCAGAAAATAATCCTGAGACCCAATGATTGTAGTTGGTAATTTATTTAATCAGGAAAATGCTACGAATTGACTGCTATTAATAAATAAAATATATTTGCTGTTATTTTGGACGCCTCAGTAAAAGTTTCAATTTGTGGTTAAAAAGTCAATTTGATCAGATTTAGAGCATCGATTTGCTTCTCATTCTCTACAGGTGTTTTTTTCTAACCTGGTGTAAATCAGTAACTTTAGCAAACGGGAGGAAATTTTTACTAGTAAAATCAGAAAACGTGGTTTATGTTTGTATCCAACCCCCATTACTCTGATACCCCAAAAATAAGATCCAGTCAACCTGAATAAACCTGATTAGGGCTGAAACTGACAGTTCATTTGTTAAATAATTATAAAGCCTTTTTTTAAACAATATTAGAAATACATTAAAAGATGTAGATAAACAAAGAAATCAATTCCTTTTTGAAATAACAAAATAAAAATATTACCAAAAAAATTTAATAACATTTTTTAGTGTACGCTTGATTTTTTGTAGATTAATTGTTTCTTTTTTTTCATTAACTGATTAATAATTGATATCAAAAGGTGATTAATTGGAAGTTTTAATGGGTTCTGGGTAAAACGTGTTTACAGACAAATGTTTTTTTTATCTTAAAAGCAAATATGTACATTTGTACAGTTTTGGCTTAATTACGGCTCTGAGTTTGTTATTCTTCAGCAAAAGGTCTTTTTTGAGTTTATACTCCAGTTAACGGTTAATTGATTACTAAATTAGTTGATGATATTTTTCAATAATCAATGAATAATGTCATGCCTGAGCCTGATAAATTAAAATGAGCCTCAGTGTAAATCCAGTTTGGTCGCCGCTGAAGCAATAATTGTGTTAAATGACCTAAAAAACGCCAAAGTTTGTTGTAATGAGACGAGACGGAAAACGTGGACAGAAGTGGAAACTCAGTCAGCTGAACGTTTTCTGTTCATGAAATGTTTGGAAAAAGGGTTTTTTTCTTTTTGCAACAAAGTGAATGATTACTGGAAATAAGCAGCAGCAGGGCTGAATGTGGCCTAAACAAAGTCTAATGCGGGATTCTGCTGTTTGGTGTTTTGTGAAGAACAGGACACATTAACTTATTAAAGAAACACTTAAATTAAGTGTTAAAGAATGAAGCTAAAAACAAACGTCCAGGAGAAGTTTGGTGTAAAAAATGAAGAATTGTGTTTGTCAGCAGAAACAGAAGCAGTGAAGTTTGTGAATTAAAGGCGTTTCAGTGCAGAGAAGAAGTGACGTTTACTGGGTGACCGATCGACCTTTGAACCTCAGCTTTATTATTAACTTCCTGAGAGCCGACAGATCGTTTCCTTACTGCGGTGCAAAATGAACTGGGGAATCTCATTCTGATGCTTTCTAGTCTGCAAATGTTGATGTTGGCAACTGAAACGAGCGAAAGGAGGTTTTCCAAAAATCACCAACAGGATGCAGTTTTCACAGGTTTTCTTGGTTTGGACAAGAACTTTAGGATTCAGTTTAACGTGTTTATTTCAGGTGAAGCCCAACACTTTATTTCAACAGGAACATGTTAAAATATTCAAAATAATTAAAATTTAATTGTAAAAATAACTGCATGTGATAAAAGACATTTAAACATCTACAAAACAGGAGCCTCCATTCTTTATCTGCAGAAATATTTGATAAACTACCTTTAATGTTTCTCTGACATGTTTAAAACGAACATAAATGCTATTTTAAACTTTGTCTTCTTTTGTCCCCTCAGATTAATTTAGAGACAAACAATCTTCCAGTTTTATTTAACAGTTCTTATTTTAACAATTGTTGTTGTTGTTTTCCACGACCGGCGTTGCTTTAGTTTCAATCCATTATTACTTATGCTTTTATTTTTGAAATTTTGACCCAGAGTCGTTCAAATCGGCGGAAATTGCACTCTTATTTTGAAATATTTACCGGGATACTGAGTTGTTGTTCTTCTTATTCATTTCTCATTCAGAAGCTAAATAAATGTAAAGCCATTGCGTTTGGTTGGCAGCATCTAAAACAAGCTTGTGACGCGAGTCGCCATTAAGCGGAGATGAGCGTCTCTCTGGATATCAAACTGAAAAGAGCCAACAAAGTTTATCATGAGGGGGTAAGAGACCCGGCTAATGTTAGCTAATGTTAGCCTTCCTCTATTTACTCGACCAAACATCGAGAAAGCCATTGAGTAGCTAGCATAGACAGTTAGCTTGCTGCTTTAGCAACAAGCTAACTCGCAGTCACATGACCAGCAGCTGCTTCCATGGTGTTGTGACGAATTTGGTCACCACTTAAATTCTGTGCTCGATTATTATTTCTAACATGACAATAAATAAGAAGTCTAATTTAAAATCTTCAACATAAATAAATAGAACTTTCTACTTATGGTTAGCTTGGTGTAACAGGGTATTCTAATCCTACCGTCTTTATGTAACTATGGATGCAGCTCACAAAAAAAACATTCCCATTTTTAATCTTTCAGACGCCAGTCATAAAAAAAGTGATTTATGTCATTAATCCGCTCACAGTAACTCTGTTTTCAAATTTATTGGTATTTATTGATCATTTTATTGAACAAAAAGTGGAGCAAATGGCAAAACTATCAATCCCAACAATATGGACAGTTTTAGATTTCAAACATTAATTGAAATTTATTGTGACAACAATAAATCTAAATCTTTATCATAAGAATTTTATCGCAATAAATAAAAAAAATATGTGTATAGTTTTGCGTTAAATTCTGCTCTGTTCTTTCAGCAAATGGCTTTTATCGAGTCTCTTCTCCAGTTAAGGATTAATCAATTACTGAACTAGTTAATTCTAATAATCGATTAAACGTCTGAGCTCAAAGGGATCAATAATCCGTGAGGTGATTCTGCAGCAGCAGCTGACTCTGGTCTGTTCCAGGAAACTGTGGCCGGCGTCGTCACGTTGTGCTGCAAGGAGCCGCTGCAGCACAACGGCATCGCGCTAAGCATGGACGGCATCGTCAACCTGCAGCTCAGCTCCAAGAGCGTCGGCGTCTTCGAGGCGTTTTACAACTCCGTCAAGGTGGGATCTGCTGCCCAGACTCTGGGCCAGAGTCCAGACCGGACTCTGGCCTGGAATCTGGAGCGCTCTGCTCCTCTGGAGTTCAAAAAGTCTGACTGACTGAGAAGCTTTAAAGATGAAAGGCTGCAGATTAGAATTATTGTAACTTTGTTAATCAGGATGATTAATTGATTAATTGGATAGAAAATGAGGCGCAGCTGCTGATTTTTCTTTGAATAATCTGGTGAAGCTAAAACTGACCTGAAGGTTTTGGTTGAATGTTTTTATGGAAAATGTTTTTAGATTTTGTTCTTTCAGCAAATGGCCTTTTTATTCTCCAGTTAAACTAATCAGTTGCCGATTATTTCAATAATCGGTCAATCTGATCAATCTCATTGATGGCTTGGTAAATGAAGCATTAATTCAGATTTACTCACCAAACTTAGAGAATAATTTGTCTAAAGTCTGTCTGCTGCAATAATCTGCCGGTTAATCTGCAGCCAATCCCGCTGATCAGCAGCAGCATCGAGGCGGCCAAAGCCGGGAAAATCCCAGGAGGGAAAACGGAAATCCCGTTTGAGTTTCCGCTCGTCAGCAAAGGCAACAAAGTTCTGTACGAGACTTACCACGGCGTCTTCGTCAACATCCAGGTCCGGCTCGATGTCAGCCTGTCTGCTAACGTTCTCATATCGATCGCTAACCAGAGTCTGAAGCAGTTTGTGTTCCAACTCTCTGACTTTTCCCTGTTTGCTGCTCAGTACACGCTGCGCTGTGACCTGAAGCGCCCCCTGCTGGCCAAAGACCTGAGCAGGAGCTGCGAGTTCATCGTTCACAGTCAGGTGAACGTCAGCAAAGCATAGATTAGCCGCTCTGCTGGTCATTACCTTATTGATTATTACCTTTTGATTGGTTTTTCATTTCAGCCGCAGAAATCAAAAATCGTTCCAACTCCGGTCAAGTTCAGCATCACTCCAGAGACGCTGCAGAACGTCCGCGAGGTGCGACCTTTGACCTGCTGCTGTTGCATCACAGCCAGGCTGCAGATCGATTAATAGATCAATCTATTGATTAATGTTTTATTCCTTTACTGAAGGTTTCATCATTTGACACTAAAAATCCTCAAATCATCAACATCAGAAAAGCTGAATGTCAATGTAGAGCTGATCTGGGATTAATTATTGATTAACTGATTAATAATTTGATAGAATTAATTGGAGATTTTTAGGGAATTTGAACCAGGAGAAACTAAAACTATTTTTGGTTAAACATATTTAGACAATTTAATTTTGAATGCAAAATGTTCAATTACTCTGTTTTTTCAGCAAATGAAACGATTAATCGATTACTTAATTAGTTGATTAATTGTAATTAATCAATTTGAGCTGAAACTTCAAAGCTTCTTTCACTGCAAACTTTCAATTTGTTTCTACCACTTTAAATGGAAACTTCTGCAAAATAACTCAGATGGATGGATGGCTAATTTTAATCAGGAGCCAATAATCAATAATTGATTGTCGATCTGTGTGTAGATCAGATTGGTGGATGTTTAGCCTCATATTTTCAGCTGGTGTGTAAAAAAAGCGAAGCTGCTGAAACATTTGAGCGGTTCTGGAAACCGCTCCAGGTCCGTTTCACCGACTGTTTGTGTCGACAGAGGAGTCAGCTGCCGCGTTTCCTAATCAGAGGACATCTGGACGCCACCAGCTGCGTCATCAGCCAGCCGCTCACCGGGGAGGTGCAGGTGGACAAATCCGACGTCCCCGTCAAGAGCATCGAGCTGCAGCTGGTCCGGGTCGAGACCTGCGGTGAGTTCCCCTCTCCCTGAACGCCGATGCCTGGCGTCGGCGCCCCCTGGAGGTTTCCTGTTTTACCTGCAGGCTGCGCCGAGGGCTACGCACGAGACGCCACGGAGATCCAGAACATCCAGATCGCAGAAGGAGACGTCGCCCACGGCCTGCCCATCCCCGTCCACATGGTGTTTCCCCGACTCTTCACCTGCCCCACCCTGGAGACCACCAACTTCAAAGTGGGTCAGTACAACAGGCCAATCAGAGCAACAGGCCAATCAGAGCAGCCGGCCAATCAGAGCAACAGGCCAATCAGAGCAGCCGGCCAATCAGAGCAACAGGCCAATCAGAGCAACAGGCCAATCAGAGCAACAGGCCAATCAGAGCAGCCGGCCAATCAGAGCAACAGGCCAATCGGAGCAACCGGCCAGTCAAAGCAACCGGCCAATCAGAGCCAGGTTAGGGTTTTGACTAACCCTAACCTGATTAGCGATTGGCCGGTTGCTTTGGCCAGTTAAAGCAACCGGCCAATCAGAGCGCTCCACCTTCACTTCCCAGCTGCATCTGGTGATTTTTTCATAATCGATCAATCGGTTAACGAGGAGAAACGCTTCAGCCTTTCTGCTGGACTGGAGATTATTGATTAACAGATCAACAACTAATAACAAAAGGTGATTAATAGATCTTCAGAGAAATTGAAGCATTTGAAACGATTCCACTCCATGAGTTTTTGGTCAAACACAATTATATGTTTAATCTGTACAGAATTTATGTCATGTAGTTTTACTTTAACTTCTGCTCTGAGTTTTTCTTCCAGCAAACTTTTTGCCTTTATTTAACCTTTACTCCAGTTAGTGATTAATCGATTACTACATTAGTTGATCATTTCTAAAAGCAATCGTTTCAGCTCTGGTTTATCAGGAACTAATGACTCGTTTTTTTCCTCAGAGTTTGAAATCAACGTGGTTGTCATCCTGCAGGACGATCACCTGATCACCGAGAACTTCCCTCTGAAGCTCTGCAGAGTCTGATCACATCCAGCCCGATCGATCGATCGATTAATGATCCATAAAATAGCGACTGCACAGGATATTTGGTAGCTGAACATATTTCAGGTGAAATTCAAACAATATTTGGCCTTCGAACTAAAATCTGAATCCATCTGATAATTTTTCTGCTTGTTCTGAAACTTTGATGAATTTATTATATTTCTCTGCTCGGATTTATTGATTCCACCTCAATTATTGTTTCTATTAAATCATGTTTGATGAGCAGAATTTATAACTGAAGTTATTTGAGCTATAAAATGTTTGGAAAATAAGTAAAATTTTTCTTGAGATTCCAGTGAGTTTATTTCCTGCTTGTTTCATCTTATGTATTAAATTATCTGCACTTTTAAACTCAGACATGAACAAACAGGAAGTAACTAGTTACATCTGAGTAACTGAGTATTTTGTTTCTACTGTTAAATAAAAGATTTGGATTCTCACTGAACCTTTCATAACTTTATTTTGTTATTCTATAAATCATTTTCATTTTGGTTGATCAAGTGACATAATGTGAAATATTGAATGATTAGTAAACAGAGTCACTGCTAAACATTTTTAAAGTATCTGGAAGAGAGGAGTCAGACGAGCTCCAACACCGACTTTATTTTCTCAGGTTTTAAATGTCAATAAAATCAGGAAAACAAAGAATGAAATAAAAAAAAATAAAAAAAATCTGGATAAAAGCAGGAACTGAGCATCAGGGGGCCTGGCGCCTCCTGGTGGACAGAGCGGGGAAGTCGTCAGGCAGCAGCGCATGGGTCCTGCAGGTGGGACAGGTGTTCTTCTCCTTCAGCCAGGACCGGATGCACTGGACAGACAGAACCGGGTCAGAACCAGAGGGAGCCTGTAGGGCGGCGTGTCGGGCCTCACCTGGTCGTGGTAGCTGTGCCGACACTCCAGCACGCAGGCGTCCTCTGGACTCATGTCCTCGTGGCAGATGATGCAGGGATCCTCCATGTTCAGCTGCAGGAAGACGCAGGTTATTGATTAGTTGGTCGATTCATCATTGATTAGCGGCCATTTCCTTAAAAACCTGAGTTTTCTCTTGAATCGAAACGACCATCTTTTCATAACATCCGGATTTTAAAAAAACATTTTAACATTTGTTGTTTTGAAATCCTGACTAAATAAACTGAACGTCGTCATTTTATAAAAATAACTGGAATAGAAAAAGATTAACAAAAAGTGAAACTTTTCTCCACTTTAATTCACTGCAGCCTTAAATCAACTGTTTTTATCTTCATGTTTTTACAGTTTTTCTGTCACTTCATCGGTTGGTCAGAAACTTTCAGCTGCTGAAGTTAGTTTATGATTGACTAAAGGTTGTTATGTTTAGCATCTTTAATCTGTCCTGGTTTAAAAACTGAAATATTTTGACATTTCAAACTTGATCCAGATTAGAGCTGCAAATTATTATTAATCTACTAATCAATTATTAAACAGTTAAATAAATTGGCTCAATCTGCCCTTTTCATGCCATAATTAAATTACTTTAAATGATTTATGAATATTTAGCTTCTAATGTTTTAAACACAATTTTTCCCCTGTTGGCTACTTTATACTTTTATTTATAAAACACTTTAAAACAGCTGCAACAAAATGAGCTAGAAATAAATAGGAACAAAACGGAAGTGAGCGAAAAACCTCTTAAGGTGTTAAAAATGTTCCCAGTTTTAAAAGTGGGCAATAAATAATAATAATAATAAAGTAGAGCTGAAAGTGTCTTTGGATTTCATTAGTTTGGAGGAAACCAAGTGTCTAGTCAAATCAAGAGTCTCTTTTGCTTGGCGGCTGAGTCAGACTCACGGCATTCGGGTTTCGGACTCGCTGCGCTCCGACCAGCTGCCACACTGGGTTCTGGTTCCCCTGAGCCGGGCTGGACCGGCCCGCGGCGCCGGATGACTTCAGCGTTTCCTGAGGAACAGGAGGAAAGCGGGTGATTGGCTGAAAGCTGCGGCAGTAAGCCAATCAGAGCACAGCTCTACGAACCGCTACCTGATGGTCCAGGATGAGCTGCGCCACGCCGCTGACCACTTCCTGTAGCGGCACGAGGTTCAGACTTCCTCCTCTGGCCCGACGGAAGTCCTGAACGAAACGCATCAAGTCAGACCTGCAGACCAACCAGAACCGAGTCAGAACCGGGTCATCCACAGATCAGCGGCTGAGCTGTTGCTACCCGCTCGGCTCTACCTGGAATAGTCTGGAAACATGGCGGTCAGGCTGTCCATGGCCTTCTGGAAAACCGAGACGAGAAGCGGCTCCTTCCTGGCAGCGGCTCGAGGCGGCGCGGCGGGCGGAGAGTCGGCGCGGGCCGGCTGAGGCGGAGGATCATTGGCTGCGGCAGGAAGCTGCAACGGAAGCAAAACTTGACCTTATGCTGATCCTGGGAGGAATCTACGGAGCAAATTTCACTTCTTGAGTCTCGACTGATTCTAAAAACAAAAACTGTTGTTCAGCAATAAGTTCAAGATTTTTGATGTCTGGAAAACAAGCAGTTTGAAAAAAAAAACCTCAGGGCTATTGAGTCACTAAGCCGTTACCTAGCAACTGCATTGGGTGACGTCGGAGCTGCGTCATCTGAAACCCAGTTGACGCAGCTCTATAGATCTACAGAATGTAACGTTTCATCGCTACATTCAGAAAATTAGCATAAAACATAAAATTATTTATCTGAGGCAAAAAGCTTCACTGATCAAAAGCAGAAAACATTCAGAACTTTTTGATCTGAAGCTTTTAAAACAATTGGAGTCAAACTGCCGACTCTCTGCAGCCGAATTGTTCTGATGACCCAATAAGAACCTGCAGAACCGGTCCGATCGGAGCGGCCGCACCGTCTCCGACCCGGCGGCCCCTCGGCTGGTCCAGAAGGTCCTGGAAGCGGCGCTGCAGAGAAACAGGGAATGAGGCCGGCCCGGTTTGAACCCAATGTAGCCAAATGCTTCTGGTTCTGGTACCTCAGCAGCGGAAATGTTCTTCTCCACTTCCTCCACTTTAGCTCTGCAGCCGTTCCTCGCCGATTCCAGCTCCTGGTTCTGGGTTCTGCAAAAGTGACAAACATAATTTAAAATAAATAATGTAAATGAGTTAGCATTTCTCATGTTTAATATTTCCTGAAATGAATCACTGGTTTAATATTCTCACCTCATTTTTTGCAACAAAAAATTATTTGTGGAAAATTCAGATTTTTCCAAAGATCAAATCTAAAATAATTTAAGAAAACGCAGCTGGAGAAGCTCAAGTAGCAACGCTAGCTGACGTGTGATTGGCTGCCATCTGCAGAGCAGCCAATCCAAGAACACCGTTTGTTTTCCTTGGTGCCGATTGGCTGAAAACAGTAGGAATGTCTGTTTGTCCTGGTTTTCCAGAGTCAACTAAAATATTAAAATGTTCTTCTACACACCTGAGAATAAAACAATTTAACAAAAAAGCTAATTTTAATAACATTGTTTATAAAATATAAACCAAACTTTATTTTAATTACACAGATCAATAAGTCCCTGAGATATTAGGAATAATACCGTATTTTCCGGACTATAAAGCAAACCTCACTATAAGCCGCATCTACAAAGTTTTTGAAAAAACCTGGAAATGTCCATATATAAGCTGCTGGTATCTCGGTTTTCCACAAGGACCCAGCAGAGGGCAGCAGAGAGCAGCGTCCTAATAAATCTGCTCTTAAGGACGCAGGCCTCCGTCTCCAATGCCGAACCATGGATCCGTTCTTGAAGAGCTTATTTCCCTCCTGTTTTGCCAAATCCACAGCCTTCAACTTAAAAGCTGCATCATATGAACGTCTTCCTGTGGTTTCCATGATGAGTTTGAGAACATTTCTCCGTCATGTCTGCTGCTAGCATGGGCTTGTTCTAGACCAGGGGTCTCAAACTCCAGTCCTCAAGGGCCGGAGTCCTGCAACTTTTAGATGTCCCTCTGCTGCACCACCTGAATAGAATAATTAGGTCATTAAGGCTCTGGAGATCTGATCCACACAAGGAGGAGGTAATGAAACCGTTTCATTCCAGTGTTTTGTACCTGGGGCACATCTAAAAACTGCAGGACACCTGGAGGACTGGAGTTTGACACCTGTGTTCTAAATGAAAATCAGCGCTTTCTTCTTCGATTTCCAATTTTGACTTCCAATAATTCACTTCCTGCTAAAGCGCCCCCTGGTGGTTGAAGAAAGATCCACAGAAAAGCCGCATGGTTCAAAACGTGGGGAAAAGTAGCGGCTTATAGTCCGGAAAATACGGTAAATAAATGTTGATCATATTGAAACAATTCAGATGGTAAACAACCTTCCAGTAAAATTAAAGGTTTAAAGCTTTCAGGTTTTTATCAAACAAATAATTCTGGTGATTCAACTAAAACCTAAAAACAAGAAAAGTTTTTTCTGATTTAATTTCAAACAGAGAGAAAATAAACTGTAAATAAAGGTTTCCAAATTTAGACTTTCAAACAAATTTTATTACAAAATTGTTCACTTAAATATCAAGGACATTCCAAACCTGTGTGAAGTGCACAATTCAGAGACTGAGGTCCAGACAAAAGTCAGGGAGCAAAATCATCTTTATTGCGCTTACGGCCGGAGAACAGANGCCGGAGAACAGAAAGTTCATGGACTGAGGAAATAACCGTTCTGCTGAACTCAGAGTTGCATAGTTATTATATTCACCTCTCTCAGCTAACAAAGGCGGAGACTTAATCTTCAAGGACCAAAACAAAGGAAAGAGAAAAGGCAGATGGAGCAATTCAACTTTGTATGCTCATTCACTGTCATGTCTACGGGATGTGAAAACTAAACACTATCTCTGTGCTGGGAAGGCCACGGGAAAAACAGCAAGTTCCCAGACAACCTGCCTGGGAAGGTTAAGCTGACACCTGTTGTTTAAATAGTTTGCACCCCCTCTGCTCTCACTGTATGATGCAAATAAAACATTTCTTCTTAAAAGAGAAATCTACTTCACAGCAGAAAGAACTGATTTATTTTGTGCTTTAATTATCTTGGAGAGAATTTTTCACAAACTGAACAATTATTTTACTTTAATGTGTAAAGTTTCTCAGCTATCTGCTGGACTCCAACTGAGACAAACCGAGTCAGTGGTTTTGGTTCTAATTATTAGCACATTAAAATATGAATGCCGCCATGTTAACACAGAGACTTCTGAAGGTGTTAACCATAAATAAAGTTTCTGAAGGAGAATGGATTTTCAGTCTGTCTCAAAGATATTTGATGGTTCAGATCCAAATCTCAAACCCAGACCATGAGGCCAGAAACATCTGGATCCTGATGCAGATGTTTTGTGGAGACCCGGTGGCTCCAGGTTTCTATCCCATAATGTTCCACTTTCTGTCTCTTGTCATTCTACCATTCAGGGAAGCCGATTCCAGAGTTCAGAGTTTATCCAGCGGATTCTGCCTACAGGCCACTGGGATGGATCCAGATGTTTCACAGCTGCAGAAGTTTTTTTCTCTGGTCCTGACAGGTAGAACTCACCTGCAGGCTCTGCTGGTTGGTTCCAGACCCCGGAGTCTGCTCGGCTCGCTGCAGGTCCAAACCATCCAAACTGCTGGGAAATCTGGTCAAAGCCAAGCTGGTCTCATCACAGGACATTGGTCCAATGCCCCTTTTCCACCGGCCCGGCCCGGTTTTCTCTCAATGAACAAAGTCTCTTTTTTATACTCTCTCCACACATTATTGTACAAACTGTAGTCTGTTTAGAATCAAGGTCCTAATACAATCCTCCCGAAATGTGAGGAGCTTTAGACAGAATGAAAATAACATTAAATTATGGAAATATGTGACTTCCGGATGGCAAAGAAGCAAGCGACAGTATAAATTTTGAGCTCGGACGGTCGAGTTACTCCCAGACAAATAACTTAAAAAACATTGTTTTTAGTATTTACATGTCATGTCAAGGAGTAACAAGAGGAATTCAGCAAGAAAAAGTGAAAGAAACTGTTGTTTTATCGAGGGAGGTCTCTGAAGATAGCAAGCTAGCAGCGGACAAAGCTATGGAAGCTATGGAAGCTAAGGGAGCTATGGGAGCTAAGGGAGCTATGGGAGCTAAGGGAGCTATGGGAGCTAAGGGAGCTATGGAAGCTATGGGAGCCATGGGAGGTAAGGGAGCTATGGGAGGTAAGGGAGCTATGGAAGCTAAGGGAGCTATGGGAGGTGTGGAAGCTAAGGGAGCTATGGAAGCTAAGGGAGCTATGGGAGGTAAGGGAGCTATGGGAGCTAAGGGAGCTATGGAAGCTAAGGGAGCTATGGGAGGTAAGGGAGCTATGGGAGGTAAGGGAGCTATGGGAGCTAAGGGAGCTATGGAAGCTAAGGGAGCTAAGGGAGCTATGGGAGCTAAGGGAGCTATGGAAGCTAAGGGAGGTAAGGGAGCTAAGGGAGCTAAGGGAGCTATGGAAGCTATGGGAGGTAAGGGAGCTATGGGAGCTAAGGGAGCTATGGGAGGTATGGAAGCTATGGAAGCTAAGGGAGGTAAGGGAGCTATGGGAGCTATGGAAGCTATGGGAGCTAAAGGAGCTATGGGAGCTAAAGGAGCTATGGAAGCTATGGGAGCTAAAGGAGCTATGGGAGCTATGGAAGCTATGGGAGCTAAAGGAGCTATGGGAGCTATGGAAGCTAAGGGAGCTATGGAAGCTATGGAAGCTAAGGGAGCTATGGAAGCTATGGAAGCTATGGGAGCTATGGGAGCTAACATCCTTACAGAGCTGAAAGAAGTTCAGACGAACCTCAAAAAACAAATCACTGACCAGACAGGACTTATAAAAAAGGAAATGTCTGAGTTTAGACAAGAGATGGGGAAACGGCTGGACAACATTGTTGCAGACCTGAAAGACGTAATGAACAGAGTTGAGGAGGCTAAGCAGCGACTAACCGAGGTAGAGGAATTCAACATGGACGTCAAAGACGTACTTAGCCACACGCTCCAGCTACAAGAAGACCTACAGACACGTCTAACAGACCTGGAAGACCTGGAAGTTTTAATGGTATTTTTTATTTTAAATCAATGATTAAAAACAGAAGTTTTATGAAAGTAATAATTTGAAACTGTGTGCATCTCTGTTAGAATTTTATTAAGGAATAACATCCGTATCCATGGGGTCACAGAGGGAGAAGAAGGTGATAACTTGCAAGAATTCATAGAGAATTTTATAAAAACTGAACTCTCCCTCCCGGACATCACGCTGGTCATACAGTGCTGCCACCAGTCACTCGGGCCCAAACCGCCGCCCGGCTCCAACCCCAGATCCATTGTGATACATTTTCTGGAATATACCACGAAGGAACTTGTGCTTCGTTGTGCGTGGGGTAAGAAAGTGATACAGCTGAAAGGAAAACGGGTGTTCTTTGATCAAGATTTCCCCAATGATATCCTCACTAAATGTAAAGCATACAACCCCATCAGGAAGATCTTAAAAGAGAAGGGACTTCGCTTCCAGACCATGTAGTCATCCAGACTTGGTGTGTTTTATGAGAGCGACCCTGTGATTTACAATAGTGCACAGGACGCGTCTGATGACATGAGGAAGAGGAACATGTTTGAAGCGGCGGATAAACCAACGAAGGACGCCTCACAACCCAAACCGAGAGCTTTCTCCCGGGAAGGAGTGAGCGGAACCCAGCGGTGAACCCGGGAAACGCGAGTGAAACACATCCAGGAAAAACTCAAGGCCTTCAGGTGCAACGACAACACCCTGTAACTTTCTGGTGAATTCTTCTGTAAAGTACGAGTATTACGGACAACAGGAGATCTGGGAACAGACATGCTTTCTCCAAGAGCGCTGCCATGATGGACGAGAGAGGGGCAGCACCGCGAGGAGCCCCCTGGGATTCTAGGGACTCTCCTCACTACTCTGAAGGTGGACTGACACTTCACTGGAAGTGACGTATGTTTTGTGTTTTTTTGTTGTGTTGTAGACCCCTCCTTGTTCACCAGAGCACAATAGGTATTCCTTGTTTGTATATTAATGACAGAAGTTAAACAACAGTATAAGGTAATTACTCTTAATGTTAAAGGCTTACATAATCCTATTAAAAGAGGCAAGGCTCTTACAAAGATGAAACAAGAAAAGCAAGATATAATATTTTGGCAAGAAACATCTTTCTACTGCTGAGTGTGAAAACTGTGTAAAATGGGGTTTAAAAATGTGAACTTTTCCTCATATACAAAAAGCAGCTCTAGAGGAGTAGCGATTTTAATATCTAATAGGCTGAATTTTCAGTTCTCCTCACAAATTAAAGACAAAGAAGGACAGTATATACTGGTCAAAGGATACATAG
>CAEFZX010000963.1:0-30181 GCA_903066825.1 Alfaro cultratus | reverse complement strand
ATATATATATGATGTTCTACAATCATATATTATCTTCAATGCAGATTTATTTAAAAAGACATGGGTAGCATCTTTTTGAAAGTGTTAGAAGGTGAAAATAATATTTTAAAAAAGGACTTCTGTGTTTGGTCACTCTCCTCAGAATTATATGGTCATTACTTTAACTTCAGATTTCAGATTAAATTACCCAGACACCATAATGTCCTCAGCTGAACTATCATCCCCCGTGTTAGTCTAAGGGATCTCTTCCAAAGTTTTCTATTAATAACCTTGGTCTTAAAGTAAAAGAAAAATAAACACCCAATTTAAATTTCGAATCCTTTTCTCACTCTTGTTGGTGCAGGAACATTTGCACTTGCACAATAAAAATGTTTGTAATTATGTTTTCTTTCTTGTCTTCTTGTATGTCCATTTGCCTGCATTCTTATTTGACAACCCCCCTCTTGAAATCTGCATGTTTTGCTTTCTGTGTGTCTGCCCACATGCCTGCCTGTCCACATGCCAGTCTCTTTTGTCCGCCTGTCTCCTCGTTGAGCAGCGACAGGCATTATTTATCCCCCAGAACATCAGGTTCTGTTGCCACTCAGATGGAAAGCAAATGAAAATTGGGCTTTTAGACTCCTTCCATGATTGTCCAATCGGGGTGATGCTGGCTGACACGCTCTCTCCCTGAGTACTTTTCAACACGTCGTTAAGCAAAGCACAGTTTTAGGAGAATGCCAATTCAAACACACACTAATGGAGACGCAAACATTTGGACCCATTTTTGTTTTTGATCCCAGTCATAGGTTGAAAAAAAATAATAATAATGTTTGTGGTTTTGTGCTCTTTATAAGCCTTTATCTTTGTTCAGCCTCTTGTAGTTTTGGTCTTGTTCATTTATTTCGTAATTTGAAGAAAATGATCTAAATTTACATTTCAGTTCTTTGCTTTGTATTTGGATGTGCTTGGGAAATAAAATACCAGCGGAGCATTTGTTGCTTCACAGTGTTCGGTTTTCTGTCTCGTATTACTAAATGTTCCCCACAGTGTGCATGCTTCTATCTACAGTATGTTTGTCTAAGAGTGTGGGCCCCCTGTCAGAGACCACACTGTGTATGTTGACGTTCTAATAACACGCTTCTCTCGCTGCAGGGGGATAACAGTAATTATTCAAATGCACGTACGCATGCCCGTATTGACAGTAATTATTCTGATCAGCAAGCTGGTTTCCTCTCAGGATCAATGCGTTTGAAGAAAAGAAGTGAAAACCGGTGATTGAGAGATAGCTTGGCATCACGCGGTGCTAATAAGAGGGTTCGCTCTGTGGACAAATATCACATCCACGTTACAAAGATATCAATAAACTCCAGTTGTGGCCAGGCTTCTTAGCAAAGGTTAACAATTAACTGCAGCCTTAGAAGACTGGACACTGCTTCAGATTTAGGGAAAGGGCAGATGTGCTGATAATTAAGGCATAAAGTGTTTGTCTTTAAAAGTTCAGTTTTTGGTTTTTGTTCTAGACCACAGGCATATTTTACAGATGAATATGTGCTCACAGAAAGGCAAAAGTTGTTTTGTTTTTTGTTTTTTTTTGCTGTGAAATCTTTTTTCAAGCATTAGTGTAAGATATGATAAGAAAAAAAAATTAAATGTCAAAAGTTTTTGGAAAAGCAAGTATAATGTTTAATTTGTTGTAGTGAATACGCTTTGTCCTGCATCACACAGTATTGGAAGCATAATGTATTTTCTGCACATGGTAGAAATAGCAACTTAGAAATATATAGATAGTCTATAAAACAGCCTGATTTAAAATACTATGCAGGTTCAGTGGGATGGCACCTTTTTTTCTCTCATGCAGTTAAAAGCTGGTATTTAAATATCCATCCATCACATTCAAAAATAGTCCAAAAAGCAGTCCTGACATGTGAATACAATAGAGATACAAACAAAACACACTCCATTCCTGTCTTTTTGTGTCCATTACACGATTTATGGGGTCCCTTTGAGATATTTGTACATCTGTAAGGTTCATTCCTCCACACATAACTCTAGATTCTGTTCATGAACATTTTAGAATTGGTTACAAGTGTGACTGAACCTTTCTATCAACAAGTAATCCTTTTGCATTAACCCTGCTGGTAAAGCCTTTCTGTAATTCTAATTCCTAATTTAATATCTTCTTAAAAAAGTTAAGTCTACTTATTATAAAACAATCTACAAAACATTTATTTACTTTGTAGAATACATTTCAAGAAGCTTACTCCTACCTGGATGTCTAAAATAAACGTCATAGGAACATTTAAGAACTTATATTCATTTTGGCTACTGTGAGATCTTTAAAAAGATAATTAGTTATACAACATTGTATTTAACTGTATCAGAGTAAAGGGGCTCAATATAAATAGTAATGTTGCAAAATTTTTACTAATACCCAATTGGATTACGTTTCGCTAGCTAGCCATGAGAGGTTGAGCAGATAAAGCCTTTCTTCTGTCTACATCTCTCAGAATGCTATGCGGTTCTGGATTGTAATTCAGTGAATATTCTATATATTGAACATTCAATCAGATGTATTATCTATTGATATTGTTCATGTGTGTTTTGCAATATGTTTTTAAATTTCTAATTTGTTGTCTAGCCATATTCTATATAATGAGTGTAATGTCATTTCTGCCCCATCCAGGTGTTGGCTTCACAGTGATTCTCATTTCCCTTTATGTTGGTTTCTACTATAACGTCATCATCTCCTGGGCGCTGTTCTACCTCTTCTCCTCATTCACCCGCGAGCTGCCATGGGTCCACTGCAACAACACCTGGAACAGCCCAAACTGCTCAGACTGGGCCGACAACAGCTCCGTCGGTGACATTTACAAAGCCACACCTGCTCAGGAGTACTTTGAGTAAGTTTAGTTGACCTGCAGATCTAATTTGTTGGATTCAAACATATTTTTCCTCCCTTAAGCCTAACTAAACTTAAGAGTTTACTGACAGTATCTGCGATGGATTGGCGACCCTGTCCAGGGAGTCCACCTCTTGCCCATTGGCTGCTGGAGATAGTCACCAGCACCCCTGGCGACCCCATAAGGATAAGCGTGTTGGACAATGGATGGATGATAGTTAGCGTACTCAGAGGACAACATCATGTACTATATTCTGAAGTTGTAGTTAGCTGATATTGCCTCCTTCATTATAAAACTAAGCAGGTGTACTTTGTTTCATCTTGTTGGATAATGGAATGGATGGATGATAGTCAGTATTGCCACAGGACAACGTCACATATGATATCCTGAAGTTTTATTTAGCTGATATTACCTCCTTCATTATAAAGCTGAGCAGGTGTCCTCTGTTTCAGCTTGTAGGGGGTCGTTCTGTTGTGACAGTCAAAGCTCTTCATCCCTGATAGCTGTGTGTGAAGTGGCAGTGTGCTATTTTCACTGAGCCACCTGCAAACAATTTGACCACAACAGCTCAATAAATGGCATTAGTCTCTCTTTTAGCATTTATCTTGATTGAAGACTTAAACCAAATAAAAAAAAGTATTATGTCAAAATGCATACTTTCAGGTGATGTGTGTAATACAGCAGTGTACAATCAAGTGTGAATGTACACCACAAAATCTGTTACTTTTACAAGTAATCCATTGATGTTTCAGCATGTATTATTTATAAAATGCCTATTTTTTTTTTTTTTCTACTGGTCAATTCATGCTGTCTGCACAAATATCCTTTAGTCTTTTGTGATCTACTGTTCAGCAATGAAGCTCATTTAGTGAGCTATCAAATCCAGACATTGGTTTGTTTAGGTGTTGGTATTCTGCACTGTTGCATTGAATTTATCTCAGCACCTGTCAGAAAATAAATTCTCTGGGGAGTTCTCAACACAATCAAGAATTTATTCAAAATCTAAATTTTATTAATTTAATTAAACATGACTTTGTTAGAAAACCACAGTTAGCTTTACCCGTGCCTGTTTGTATATCTTGTCTGACCCTCATTCAGTCTCCAAAGTAGTCAAATGTTGTATTGGTTGATGGATGGTGATCATTTCCAGTACTTTGATTGCTGCTTAACATTTTAGTAAAAAAAAAATAAAATAAAAATCAGTTTATGTGTTGGGTAGTAGCCCTTATCATATTAGCGGTAGAAACCGATTTGATTTAGAGACATTCTAGAATTTCTGTATTTGGCACAGTGGAAAAAGCGGTGTGAACTATTTTCAAGACATGATGTACAGCTGGTGACTCTGGGAGTGGTCATCCTCCTAAACTGGATGTTCCGTTTCCCAGACGAGCGGTCCTCCATATTCAAGACAGTAATGGTATTGATGACCTCGGACGTCCACGCTGGCAGTTGACTTCCTGTTTGGCTGTTGTGATTATTCTGCTCTACTTTAGCCTCTGGAAGGGAGTCAAGACCTCAGGCAAGGTAGGACATATGGCACACATTGATAAAATAAAAGAAACATGGCAATGTTTCCAGCCACCTTGAGTCTAGAATTCATAAAATTGTGAAGCTAAGGACCTAAAACCTTTATTACTCTTAGTTAAATGTTTGTGTGCCAGCTTTTATTTGCACTGTCTGTAAAGGTTTGGGTTATCCGCGGTTGATGAGCATGTATGCCATGTGACTCTTTAAGGTTGTGTGGATCACAGCCACCATGCCCTATGTGGTCCTGACTGTGCTGCTGCTCCGTGGAGTAACTCTGCCTGGAGCCATCGATGGCATTAAAGCATACCTCTCTGTCGACTTCCTGAGACTTTGCGATGCCAAGGTGAGTCCAGACAGATCAGCAGACGGATACAAGGGAGATTAGAAGGGGAAGCTACGTGGGGAGGACAGTGGCGGCTGAGAGCTCCATTGAAGGAATGCTTTGATATTTTCATATTTTGTCTGTTTATTTTATTTTTTTTCTCCAGCGCAAATCTACAACTTCACAAGGAGTCTGAAATCTGAGAAAGTGTTACATGTTCTATAAACACCAGCTTCAACTTTCTGAGATAGAGTGCCAACTCACTTTTGGTACAGATGGGTAAAACACTTGAAAGCGAATTAAGCTATTTTGCACAAACAATCAGAAAATCTTAGAAAAGTCAAGCCTTTTTGTGAGAATTTATTGGGGTGGAGATCTGGTCGATAAAATCCCAATTGGCTCATGTAACAGTTTTATGCTTTTTATTATTTATGTTGGTCAGAGTGTCTAGGAACATCTAATTAGTAGCTATTGCCAGTAATGCTAAAAAAATATCTGCCCTATCATTGCAAATGCAAACATGCGGACTTTGTAAACCTTGGTATGGTGAAGAATCTGTGATACTGTGGGCCTGAACTTCTCAAAATGCTCTTTTAACCTTTGTTAGAGTCAGTGGCATCATGAATTCTTTAAAGCAATATCTTAAAATCTGGCGACCTCTCCTAGACAAGTGAAAATTGATAATGTACGGTCATCTGGAGATGACCGTACATTATCAATTTATCAATTTATTATCAATTTATACTATAGTAAAGAAAGAAACAGTGGAAGGAGAAAAATTCTAAGGTCAATCTTTCCTCATACTTTATGCCCAAAAAGCCACAGGCAACATCAGAATTTACAAACTACTAGCAGCAGTGGTACAAATAATTGCACCACCACTGACTTGGATCAAAACAGTTATTTCTTTCCATGGAATCCCCCTCCTACTTAAAAAAGGTGCTTAAAGATTGATATTTCTCAATTTTTTAGTATGAGATTTTGTTCGCCTTTTGCACTGCATTATAGAAAGTACGTATACAGACTAATGTTGTAGCTATTTGAAATTACTGAAAGTGAAAGATGATGTTCAGTGGTAATAGATGCAAGGCACAGGGTATTTTACAACAATTAGACAATAATTCTAACTCTATATTAGTGTTGGTACATATATTGTTTTGCAATGACAAACTTCCTGCTAAACATTTTCAAGCTGTGTGTAAAAATATGCAGAGTCTTCTGGAAATTCACCTCTTTACTTTAGATATTATTTTAATATTTATTGGAAAGTCACAAAGTTGTTTTTTTGCATATATATATATATATATATATATATATATATATATATACATGTCTGTCCTTGCCTGCTGTGAACCAATCTGAGAATTAAACTAGGCATTATATTGACTCACACAGGCAACCAATGAATACCTTAACAGCATTACTAAATTTATATTATTTTTGCTTTAAAGGACTGTCTATTCACTAATTTTAGGTGTCATGGAGCTTAAAAAGCAAACATGCAAGACCAAGATTGAGGAGCCTTGATGGAGAGACACCGAGAAATTTATGGGAGCAATTGGCGAATTAGATTAAATAGATGCATGGAGCAGCAATTTGCAAAATTACCCCCTGCATTCACATGTGTCTTTCATCTACTGCTGTTGAATGAGTTTCCTGCAATTATCTCAAATAATGGCTTTTTTCCTCTCCTGCACCTTTTGTTTGCCGCTTCATTTGAGTGTGCTTGTTCTTTCGCTCCCCAGGTCTGGATTGAGGCTGCAACACAGATCTGTTTCTCACTGGGTGTGGGGTTTGGTGTGCTAATTGCATTTTCCAGCTACAACAAATTCAGCAACAACTGTTACAGGTACACACACACGCACACACACGCACACGCATGCAGTGATAGGCAGGTGGGGGTTCATCAAGGCAGACAGGGGTGGGGAACTTGCGATGCGGTTCAAGCATGCTTGCTGCACAAGAAGGTAAAATAGAATCACCTGTGAAGCTACAAAAAAGGAATGTTTGACAAGAAGCCATGCGGCTGAAAATTTAAAAAGACAAAGTATTAAATTCTTGGAAAATCCGAAAGCAACCAGAAGAAAGACTTTCATGTCCACTTTTGCTTTTCTATTGTTTATGATATCTGACAGACAATACAGCCCAGCTTTAGTATTTGGTTGCACCAAAGAGCTAAAGATAGAGCAAATTATACAAACATTTTATTCGGAATAATTTTCGAGAATCTTTCTATTAATTTATATTCACTGCTTACCTTTTTCTAGACTTCACAAAAACAACAAAATGGTAGCTTGTCATCTACCAGCTTAACAGAATGACTAGAAAAACAATCAATTTTCTTTTTTTCTAAATCATTTCTTCAGTTTCATTTTTAAAACACATATGGAAAGGGAAACTCTCTGGACCGACAGATGGCATTTTCTTTAATAGATATGATCAGTTTGGTAGGATGTCACTGTGCTCTGGCTAAAAAACAGTTTTTTTCACTGTCATTCTGTATAAAATCATTGTTTTGTTTCATCCAGGGATGCTATCATAACCAGCTCCATCAACTCTTTGACAAGTTTCTTCTCTGGATTTGTTGTCTTCTCCTTTCTTGGGTACATGTCCCACAAACACAACGTGGCTCTAGATAAAGTCGCTAGAGATGGTATGTTATTGTCAAGACCTTAACCTTTTAGTTTAATATGCTAATACGATTAGAACACGGAGTCTTCCTTATGATTTTATAATTTCCAAAAGCGCATGATCTGATTTAGTTTTTGGTTATCATTACTCAATCATGTTTGATATGGACATGTTGTACTGCTGAAATAGGCCACTGCCATGAAGGCATATTATTTCCATCTTGACTATGTTATGGCTATGTACTCCCATAAGCAAAAACAAAATATGATTTATTGTTTATCTTCACACCTTTCTATTAGACCAAAAATTCCCCTTTCCAGCTACTTAAGCTTCAATTGGCGTTTCACTACAGTCTCTCCCTTGCACTTTCAAAATAAATTGATCACTGTAGAACTGAACATCCCCAAAAAATATGGACTTTTGGTTATGTTGTGGTCCAGTTGCCTGGTCATCACTTTTTGCCGCTTGTCAAACTACATCAAATCTTCATGGTTGTCCTTTTTCAAATGTGATTTTTTTTTTTTTTACTTGTTGCTAATAGGTGCGTAATGAAAACATAATCATTGGTATTCTTCTGTCAATGGTCATAATGCTTTAGTACTATGCTTGATCATTGTATGTGATGTTCTTCTGTTCACTTTTTTGATTTTTCTCTTCGTCAGGTGCTGGCTTAGTGTTTGTAATTTATCCAGAAGCCATTGCAACATTACCTGGGTCATCAGTGTGGGCGGTGATTTTTTTCATTATGCTGCTGACTCTTGGTCTTGACAGTGCAGTGAGTATGCATCCACACACAGACTCACATTCACATCTCTTATTTCACTTCGTCATTTGGGACTAGCACTGTCTACGATTCACTGTGATATCATATTGCCAACATTGGTGGTAATTTATTTGCATATTGGTTGGAGATTTCTAATATTTGTTTTTTGTAAAGCTTTGACCTAATAACAATTTGTCTTGAACAATCTTATTATATAAATATAAAAATAAAAAACATATATTTTTTTGTTTCTTCTTGCCATAAGCAGAAGCAAAGTTACAATGTATATTTGTCTTACAAGTTATAGTAAAACAAGTTGTCTTTTTTTTTTATTATTAGTGCCATTAGACTAGAAAACACAAGTTCCAGTTTAATACCTTCTTGCACATTCATTGGAAACATAGAACTTTGAAAATGAGAATCAACATTACAGAGTGTTTTTCTTTAACATGAATTGGTAATATTATATTATAATATTCAGAATTTAGGAAAAAGTTACAATTTTTAAGTTTCTGTGCAGCTGCACACTGATCAGAGCCAATTGAGCATAATATTGTCTAAGCTATTTTCTCATTTCTAAAAAAAACTCACTCTACAATAAAGTCAAAATTATAATTTTCAATTTTCCTAATGTGTTTTGGCTCTTAACATTCATGCGAACATCTGCTGTCTGATTCTCTCTCACCTTGTGTTTTGTTCTGATTCCTCTGTAGATGGGTGGGATGGAGTCTGTGATCACTGGGCTGATTGATGAATTCAAATTCCTTCACAAACACAGAGAGCTGTTCACCCTGTTCATTGTTGTTTCAACATTTCTCATATCCCTCTTCTGTGTCACAAATGTGAGTTTCATACCAGGAAGACTTTTTGCATGGCATACTTGTTTGCCATGCTTAAACTCTTAATTACAATCAGTGTCCATCCAAGAAACAAATATTTGCATATGCAGTTCACCTTGTAAAAAATGTCTCACAATGCCAAATAAAACCCACATGGATTTAATTATGTTTCTTTTTTTCTCTTTCAGGGAGGGATGTATGTGTTTACTCTGCTGGATCACTTTGCAGCCGGAACATCGATTCTCTTTGGAGTGCTTATTGAAGCCATCGGCATTGCCTGGTTCTACGGTGAGAAAGATGAGCTAAAGTAACAAGGAGAGACGCCACTTGATTCATTTTTTTCATGACCAGCAAAGCTGATGCTTTATTAAGGGTCTGAAGAGAAATTGCTTGGTCTGGGTGTTGTGTGCCTCAATGCAACATGCCTTTTATTAGATATAAAGCAGTTTCAGGTAGAAGGTTAGAGCATTGGCCTCTTCAGTTCTGTCCCCACGCTGTGCATATTGTTGGGAAACTGTTTGTGTGGTGCTTATGAAATGAACAGATGGAGAGAGAGTCTGACCTGTGACTGTGTTACCTCTCAGCTCACTCAGCACTGGTGAGTCAACAAACAATACAAATCATTGCTCAGGAACAGGCACTTCCTTTTTCTGTCACCTGCCATTTTTCTTACTGCAACTTCTCTCTTTAAATTGCCTTGGATGGATAAATATTAGAATATTAAAATTAGTCTGCGATATTATGAGTACATTTTTATTCTTTCAAAAATATGGTTTAATGGCAGTATGGTTTGGATTCATGGAGTTCGTGGTAACATGGTATGTACACTCACATTTTATATCAAATTGTACCACTTCCTACTTCTAAGGACCATTTTAAGAGAAATAACCTAGCATGATCATTTTCAAGTGTGGGAAGAAGGCTTTGAACAAAGAGAGAACAGCCACGATGTTTAGCTTTTTTCCCAAAACTTTTTAAAATTTAAACCCTTTGTTTAAACAGGTTACAAAAAGATATATATTTACATTAGATTTTTTCCTAAAGGTCTCAAATTATATATATTTTTTTATTTTTTTATTTTTTATTTGTTTTCTATAAATTAAAAAAATATGAACAGCCAGAAAGTATTGCAAAAATGTGAAGTAATAAGATAAAGATCTGGCAGAACTACTGACGTGAGTCGACTTTTCTCACCTGTGGCTTCTAACCTAGAAAGTGGAGGGGTGAATAAAGATCTGAGTAGTACCAAGGCCCCAGGCAAAGGGGGTCGGCATATTACCCCAGTTTGCTGGATCTTGACCTTGGCATGCCCAATAAATCATGCCCGAGGCCTCAATGGGCTTTTGCTGGTCTTTTTTATATCCTTATAACTACTGACAGAAACCCTTGACCCTCTGGCTACTGTGGTCTTTCATCCACTACTTCAGAATTATTTGTTGAACTGAATACCTGGTCGTCAGACTGGATATATTGTTCTACACTGAGGAATGTTAGGCAACACAGAGAAAAAAAATAATTAAAACATAAAAAGGAATGAGTGAAGGGAATTTGTCTAACTTTGCACAATTACTTTAAGGATTGCTCAGTTACTGTTCCCCTATAACTCTTATGCCAGATGTAATATTGGGAATTTCTATAATACATTTATTTTTGCACTATTCTACTTATACTGTACTTTTCTGAATGTCTTCAACTACTAGAGAGATAAAACGGGGGATGATGCTCTAAACACCCTCTTATAAAATGCACTTTTCATTTGGTATTAAGGTAACTGAGGCAGTTCAAAGCAAAATTTTTGTTACCCATCAATCCAAAAAAATGTAAATAAGCCATAATCTTATGTTTACACAGATTATTATGTCTAAAATCTATATTTACATGTTGATATGTGAAACCACCTTGACTTGCATCAGCATCAGTTTCTCAGTCTTTGATTATTTTGAGGTTATTATTATTGAGTGAACTTAAATATCAGCATATTTTGTTTGTTTTGTGGAAAATGCTATTCTGCTCCTGCATAAATGAGTTCCTCCCACCTTGTTTAACCTTATCTCACTCCAAGTTCCACCCAAAAGTTTGCATCTTTGTGTAGTAGCATCAAGCATTTTGTGTGTTTTAGGAGTGGATCGTTTCAGTGATGACATTAAGGAGATGATTGGTCACAAACCAGGAAGGTACTGGAGATTGTGCTGGAAGTTTGTTAGCCCTTGCTTCCTCTTGGTGAGTCCTGCCCACTGTAGATTTATGATTTATAACATAAACATGGATGAAACTTACATTAAATTCTACTGGGTTGTACAAAACATGCATACAAAACTTGTGTTTCTGTTTTTGACCAACAATGCTAATTAGGCCTTCGGTAAATTTTGTTTTTGGGAAGATTCTCCAAAGTCCGGATTTTGTGTTTACACTTTTCTCCACTTATAGTTTATGGTTGTGGTTAGCTTCGCCACGTTCAACCCTCCAAATTACGGCTCCTACATGTTTCCTCAATGGGCTAACCTGCTAGGGTGGTGCCTGGCCATGTCATCAATGACCATGGTTCCACTGTATGCCATCTACAAGCTCTGCACACTTCCAGGAAGGTTTTGCGATGTAAGTCTCCATAATCAACTTTATACAAGGCAAGCAAAAGATTTTTTTTTTATCTTTTGCTTGCTTTGGTACTGTGATACGTTTTTGTTTGTGAGGCTAACTGGCTTAAGAACAGGTACTAATCAGTCTTCCCTAACAGCGTCTTGCTTATGCCATCACCCCGGAGACAGAGCATCATCTGGTAGACAACGGAGAGGTTCGGCAGTTCACTGTGAGTGTAACCTTGAGCCTAATTATTTTTTTAGCATATAGTTAGATATACAAAATGTATCTTTTGTACTTCTCTGGTCATAAGCTAGTTTGCTGTTAGATTTCTGTCATGATTATAAAGTGTTTAACTTTAAGGGCATGCTGCACTTCCCCCCCCACAGCTGCATCACTGGTTGGTCGTTTGAGAGCTGCAGAAAGAGAAGTGGAAGGAGTGAAAGAGAAAGAATGTCAGAGTGGATGCTGGATGCATGCAAAAATAGAAGCCTAAAGAGCTAATGAGTGAAGACAGCCATGTAAACTAATCACAGGGATTAGGATCCAGAGCTTAAAAGTGCCAAGAAAAAAAAAAGCAAAAAAAAAATAAATAAATAATCCACATAAATTGTAGTGTTGTTACATTTTAATAGTGGATGTGTAAAACTGTGCATTGGCCCCTATCTACTGTTTCTCCACAAGCTCGTGAATGGGATTCAGTAAAATAGTTCATTTGATGTTCAGCCTGCTATTTCCGTAAAATGCAAAAAGCCCATGAATGAATAGCATGGAAGTCTTAGCCTGCTGGATATTAGTGTGATGAATCCTCCCTGTGTTTTATAACAGTAGAACATTGTTACTGCTGATGAATGAACACAGAAAGATATTGTGAACATTGTATGATATGTTTAGTGGCACAATTTAGGACACCATATTTTAAAATTGATAATGTTGTAGAGGTGCTACACAAAGCATTAATTCTCTTGAAACAAAGTGCATTTTATTTTTGATTATTCCTATTCCTGATCGAGATTTAGGACTAAAATCATTGATCTGAAGAATTCTGACTTATTCTATGTTCCTATCAGGACTATGTAATTATTAATAGTAATTTAAAGACTGTTATGATTGCTATAGCCTTGCAGAGTTTAACTTGCTTACATCAGAATCGCTTAATTACATACAATACTTAATTTTTTTTTCAAATACTTATTTTCAAACTTTTTCAGTCAATATTCTTTTAGGTGATGGAAAACCCAAATTATGCTGTAGCAACTGCAACTCTTTTCTTAGTTTATTTTTAAACATCATTTTAAAATATACACTGGACATATTGAAAATGTTATAAAAGGAAACCCCAGAGTCCCCAAAAGGTCACTTTTATTTACATCCAATTCATTTTTACCTGCCTGACAATGAAGTTAGCATTTAATTTGAAATGTAAAGAAAGATACTGTATAAGGCTACAATATTGCACAATAATCTACAGCTTCTTCTTCCTCTTTTTCACAGCAGGGTGTGTCTTTACATCTGGTTGTTTCAGAAATGAGAAGCTTTTCACTGCATCAACTACAATGTAGTAACATTCGAATAGGTAACTCACACCTATTTGCTCAGTTAAATTCAGGTGGTGACTTTTTTTGGAGGTGAGGAGAGTGCTTAGAGAGGAATAGACAAAGAAGTGTTCGTCATCACTGTTTATTACAAAATGTTCCCATTGCTTGCCTCTCTGAAAGTGAAGATCAGAACCTGAAGTCTCATCTGGTTTAAAGGCATACTCAAAAGTAAAAAAAAAATAAAAAAAAGCCAAATTGAAAAAAGTGTATCAATGAGATTTTTCAAGTTTTTCAGAATATCTAAAAGATAAATCTCTGTTTTGTCCTCATTTATTTATTAATAAGTTGCCAGACAACCAACATTTCACATCCATGTAGTGACCACAGAGGTTGATTACAAAGATGTTAGCAAAAAAGATATTTATAGCTGTGTGTCATCAGCATAGCAGTGGTAAAACATTTGTGCTATCTAAGGACAGATCCTTCCAGGACACAATGAGCAATCCTAATTCTACCAGCTTAAAAATGACCAACAAAACAGAAAACTAGTAAGATAATTGAATCCTTACCAGAGATCCTTACCAGTGCGCCTCTGGGTTTGGCCAGACGCGCACCAAACTGGCCAAACCCACTTTGACCTTTTGAGGACTCTACTCACATATTATTAATCCTTGATCAACCAAAGAACAGATATTGCTTCCTTAAATGAGATTATTTTTTACTAAGAGTCAACTGTTACCAAATCACTGCCACTAAATTTGTGTTTGTCCTCCTGACGGACATGTTTCCTTTGAAAGGCATTTAGCTTTAATTTTACAGTTTACACGAGGCTGTTCCGTATTCTAAGACTGTTTTCAAAAGTGTTTTTTTAATGAAACTGAAAATTTTCACTGTATCATATAATAAATAAAATTGTTCAAAAGAATATATATGTTTAAGCAAAGTAAATGTAAAGCTTGGGGACTTGCACTGTACTATAAGAAAGTAAAACAGATATTAAAGATAAATATATGAAAATCCAAATCTTTTTGAGTTCTTTTGGCTCTATTAGAAACCCTTCCCCAATAGGTAAGCAATCATTTCTTTTTCCCACTTATGGTACATGTAACACACTGAAGGGTTATTTTTGTCCCAAGTTGTATGCATGTGCTGCTGTACTGTGCCCGGTGATGTTTCTGACTGTATGATTTTGTTTTGTACTGTCAAATTGAAGTATAACAATAAAATTGTTACTTTAAAACATAACCTTGATGCCTTCGCTTGATTGTTTAAATAAAACATGTAGTCTTTGTGACCTATGTATGTCACATTCTAGTGGCTTCCTAAAAGTTTATAAAGATGCTCATGTAAACAACTAAAGCTAAATGACTGTTATTGAACTGCAAAGCCTGATTACAGTGAAATAATTCATTGCTCCAGCTTTTAGCATACACCGAGTATATGTTTTAGGATCATTGATTCATGCTGAAACTGTCTCTAGCTCTCTGAACTGAAACATTGATCATGTGGCCTTCAGACGTGTCTGTTTCATACACATGTTTTCTTTGGTCTGTCGGTCTTCAGTTGGATAAGTAACAAATATCAATCATTGAGCATTTCAATTTTTTCTAAGCATGACGAAGAATCTTCAGTGTTCATTACAATGGTATGAAGCGCACGCACTCAAAATTCTTAGCCAGGAATGGATTCCTAGCATTTAGGATTTAGGATGATTACTGTCTACAATAGATTGACAAGATTCAATTTCTGCTGACGATCAGCCACAGTAAATATGTGTACAATCAAATTAGAAAACACAAAACAAAATATATATATATATATATATATATATATATATATATATATATATATATTACAAACTCCTTTCTTCAGAAAAGAGTTTGTAATCTGTATGTACATGTGGTTGTCAGCAAAATCAAAACCCTCTGCTACAATTTACAACAAGCAGACAGATGTACAGTACATAGGATCTTTAAAAATGTATTGGTACTTTTCTCAGTAAAAATTATTTTTGATCAAATATTTACATTTATGTCATCACTCCCTGTCGTCTTTGTCTTCCACAGCAATAATTCACTGTGACCTGTTTCTAGTTTCAGCTCTCGAAGAGTACAAGCTGCACAATCAAATCTGTTGAAAGCAGGTTTGGTTTTAGTCGACATAGTAACATCTGCTATACTATAGTACACTTTCTGTATGATGCAGGAGGATGTGCTCAATAGGACGTGTGTGACTCGACCTTGGCTCTGTTTGTTGACAATGTTAAAGCACAGTGAGAATTGCACAGTGAGTTGCTGTGAGAATTTTCCAAATGTTGTCAGCCCAGAGCAATTGCAAGGCAATTTAGCCCATCCATGGATATGGTTTAAAAGGTGCCATTATCGCACCCAATAAACAAAACGATTATGTATAATTTCATGTCTTGCCATTGATGTTGAAAGTGAAAACATACTCACAAGGAGTGGCAGAAGGAAATGCAACTGTGTGTGCAGTTGCTGCGCAGGTTATTCTTTTTGCCTTAAGATTGTGTCAAAGAGGACAGACTTTCAGCTACCAGCAAATTGGGGCACATTGTTACCAATTAAATATTAGCAATAGTATATACCAAGATTTTGAAACTGCCATTGCCAAAATCTATTGATTGGACTGTTTGCATTGGACTGTATATGGTTTGTAATTGAGAGAGCAGTGATAAATTAATACATTAAATTAATTGTTTTAGTGCTTCACAAGACACACTTATAAAGTGGTAAATTGAGACCTCAAATATAGCTTCCTTATGCTTACTTTATCTTTTACTTGGTATACACCTCCCTCTACTGGTCAAATAGATATTACTTTGTTCAAAGTCAGAACTTTGAATAGATTATTCCTTTAAAGCATATGATTGATTCATTAATTTACCTCATCTGAGTTAGTTTGAGACAAACCTGTGGATCCATTACAAGGCACATCTTAAACAACGTGTGTGGTTGAGTGGCATCAATCAAAAGAAAACCACAAGAGGAATGTGGACTTTCTCTGGTCCAATTTGAACAAATACGCATACAAACCTAATTCAGCTACATCATTTATCTCAGGACAAGTGGGACAAAATTCCAGCGAACTACAGAGAGGAGGGAAACATACTTAGATAAAAGGCATGTTGCTTAACAGGCCATTGTCCCAAATACTGAGGAAAGGTATGTAGATTTTTTACTGTTCGCATTAAAAACGTACTGTTATAACAGCCTAATATTTAAATTTTTGAGTGCTTCATCGGTTTGAGAGATTTTTGGTCATTCTTTTTTTCATTTTTCAGTCAGGTAAGCTGCCTAATAATTATGCAAACCTTGATGTAGCGTGTTGACCTCCTGAGGCCTCACCTCCCCTCATTACACAGATACACAATATTTGCTTAAATCCATTAAGTATTCAAGTTTATCCAGCTTGCAGTTAGAAAACAATATGCCCAAGAATAAGGATGTGGTTAAAATACCCACTTGTCTAATAATTATGCACACAGTATACCTGCAACTTTCACTAGATTTAGCATGCATGGCAGTCATATTGCAAGTGGTGACCTCTGACTTTCGCAGTCAGATTTCTGACTGCACAGGTCGTTTTCTTGCTTTTCTGGCTCAGGGTCACAGAAGATCTGACTTCAGAGCGCAAATTCGGTGCACCATAACAATTCTTCATATTATCTCATTATCTGCATTTCATCTGGTCATTTTAAACAATTTTTGGAGGCTCAAAACCTAATCCTCATTGTGTTAAAGTGAACCTGGAGATGGATTGATATGTCACTTTCAAACTGTTATTTATTTATTTAATTTTATTTTTTTCTCAATAGTTTTTAGGTCACATAGTTGGAAGCTACTATCCATGCAAAAATATCAATGTGAGACCTTTGGATAAAACCAACAACCAAGGCATTTAATGTTCCTTATACATTTTGCTGACTTTTGAAGGCCTCCATATTCCTTTTGACAATGAGGAGAAGCCAAAGGACACAGTGTTCTTCCTGTTGTTGGGCAACACAATTAAAGTTCTTAAAACAAACATGTTTTTTGTCCCACTTTCTGGATGTCACTGGGAACCCTCTGGTTTCAGGTCCCTTGGTATCCAATTATCTTCCCGCATGGCTGCAAGGGACATACTCAGGTCTTGAACATCCGCTTGGATCCCAGATCATCCCTCTTACCCCACCAACTGCGCCTTTTTATTATTTACAGGAGCACACTGTCGACAGTGTTGAATAGTTGAGTCTTCTGCCCATTGGTTCATAATTGGCCACTTGATGATAAGAAAGTTCCATCCAATCGGTGACAGAACAGCGTGTTCCCGGAGACATGTCCCAACAGATGAGCTCCCGAGACACCTGGGTCACAGAGCAGAGGAAGCTGCCGCAGGTTCACCGGCTGTACAACCACCTGTAGCGCAGCACGGAGAATCAGTCCTCTGCGGTGAACAAGGAGCCGTGGGGATTTTTTTTTATATTTTCCAACTTTGAAGCAATATTTCGAACGCTCGGCGTTACTTTTAAAGAAGTAAACTCTCCCTGACTGACCTTTCAAAGCGCCGTTTGGATACCTGCGCGCTGCGTTTTCCTGCTCGACCGCTCACCTCCACCAAGCCGTAAAGATTTGGCAAGGATGGATCAGCTCTGATTACATTGTCATGACACACAGAAATGCGATTCACAGCGGGGAGCAGAGGGTTGTGACTCTATCGTAACGGGTTTCTTTCGCAGTCTGCGCTTTTGCTGTTGTTTTGTTTCCCCTGCGCAGAAATGGCTTCGGAGAAGCCAAACTTTCTCTCGCAGCCCGTGGTGAAAAACGTCTTCATGTTCCGGAACGGGGACCCTTACTACGAGGCGAGACGGATAGTTATCAACGAGAAGAGAGTGTGCAATTTCGAGACGCTGCTGCGCGAGGTGACCGGCGGGATACAGGCTCCGTTCGGGGCGGTGAGGAACATCTACACGCCGAGAGGGGGGCACAAGGTGGACAGCATGGAGAGCCTGCAGAGCGGGGAGCAGTACGTCGCTGCGGGAAAAGAGAAATTCAAAAAGCTCGAGTAAGAAAGACACAGAGAATCAAATGTCTCGTGCGTGTTGTGGTGGATGACCCGGTGTGACGTATCCGCCACGCTGCGAAGCGCGCGCCCTTTAAATCACAGCTAAATATCAGCACTTGAGATCCTTCATTATTATAACTGGGTTTCACAGTCATTGTAGGGATAAGCAACAATGCGTCCAGACGCTCAGCATTCAGACCTGCTGACTGAATCCGGGTATTAAAATGTACTGTGACTCAACAGTTTTGCTGAGTGCTGAGACACAGCTTGATGAGATCAGGCCTGAAGAGAAGCATTGGCCTAGAAATAAGTGGACTTATGGATAAGATAATTAGATCCGCACATTCACGTAGCCTGTAGAATTTAATATGGAAGCATAAGGAGTTATGCGAATAGACAACAGCACTGATTATATGCAGGGTATTCTAGACGTAAGGCATACATGATCTCATTGTATGTTTTCTTTTAGTATCATTGCAATCTGTTTCTTGCAAACATTTGCTCAAGTTTGTTAATGTTGTACTCCAAACACATAAAAACCTAGAGCACAGGAGAAAATTAACAGAAGAGAGCAGCTCTATAAAAACAAGAGCATTTTTTTTACCTGCACTCTGAATTCATGGTCTAAATCACAGGTTTTAAATCATCATGAGCAGTACATATTTTGAAATTATATTGCCATTTTAGAGTTGTAAGTTAAATGTTGGCTAAGTTGTGAAAAGATTTATTCCTTTAATGCTCAGAGATATATTGATTTTTAAAGATAACTTTAACTGGTGACAAAGTTGTTAGTACTGTTGCCTTACACTAAGAAGGTCTTGGGTGTGATTCTGTCACACCCTGTCACACAGGCCTTAAAGTGTGGAGTTTTTAATGCACTCATGCATGGATATATATTTTATTTAATTCTATTAGCTTTTTATCTCTCCATTCATCTTATATAACGTTAAAAGTTACCACAACTTTTTAAATTTATATTTTTAATTATCTGAATGGTTGCAAATGTATCAGAACTCCATAACCAGTGACTTACTCTTGGCACAGCCAAGCGCAGAATATGCTTGGCATTGCATATTTTTCTATACTATTTATTTTATACTTTAAGATATGGGTATTCTCTGCTGCAGAACTACACTTTTTCTGACACTGTGTAATGTCATTGCTGTTTTGTTATTTAGGGCAGCTAAGATATGTGTACATAGAATTGCACTATGAGACAGAACTACAAGGCAAAAGTACAAACAAACACAAACATTTGACGTGGGTCGCTGCATTTGAGCATCTTTAGGAGCAATCATATTTAATCATTACTCTCTACAGTGAGTTTCATCTCTGTGGCATCTTCATTAATGGGCATTGAAATGAAAAGTTCAATCTTCAGTGGTCCAGGGGTACATACTCAATTTGAGTATCAACGTATTAGCTTGTAAGCTGCTGCCTTTAAATGTCCACATTGTCCCATAAGGTCAATAGACAAACAATGTCCAAGGTATTTAACCAGATTGCACACTTTCAAAACAATACGGAACAGATAAAAGACAAAAAATTGCTGCTTTGCAATTCTTCCTCTTTCATAATCTGAATTTAAGTTCTTTGACATTTTCTACTTTGAAATATACTTAATGCCAAGCTATAAGCTGTAGCCTATACTTACAGTATACATTTACTCATAAAGGCCATCTCTATATGGGTAGAAACAATCTCTAGATCTACTGCTGTTAAGCTGTTACTTGAAGTACCAACAGATGCACACCAACTGTAAATATTCTTACCACAAATATCTTTATGCTGTCCTTATACCGTAGATACAAGTTAAAGTTGCAAGACCTGGAATGATATGATAAATATTGGCATCTCCCACTCCATGTTGCAGTTTTCAGTAATGTCTGACGACCCACTGAGTATTTGTGACATACATCTACCAATTCATCACAATGGGGTGTATGATTAACTTGTTTTCCCTTCTCTACATGCTGTCTTCCAAGTTATCTAGATATTGGGACCCGAAAGAAGAGGATGATGCAGACACTGCCAGCTCATGTAAGGCAGCACTTTCTAATGTTCTGTCCTCATTTAATCGAGAAGAGAAATTCCTGCCAGCTGAATTAAAACACTGTACCTCTACTGCAGGATTAGAACCTCCTCATCCATCAGTGTATTATGTTTTCATTTGACCTTTCTGTATTGGGACACGCTGCAAGAACAATTACTTCAAAAGGCCATTTGCCGATTGAGTGATCAAAACCTCACTGGAGGTTCCCGTGATACAGTAACCTAGTTTTACAGCATGTGGATCTCAATGTTATTGTTTACTTTACTGTAGGTGTGAAGCACCAATCATCTCCTCATGTTTCTAGCAGTAAGTAAACAGATCTGGTCATAAGACACTGTACAGCTTCTGCAATGGCAGAGCTGCATATCTAGACCTTTCAAGGGTGAAAAAAAAATATTCTGTGCTTCTAAAGAAACAATTTCTGTAACTTGTGTTTTAAACATTTAAATCTATGATTACATGTGAGATACACAAAGAGAGTTTCTAAGCATTTGATGAAGATTTTTTAGTCAAGGTGTGATGTAAAGCATTCCTCCCTCTGTTGTTCATGAAGAAACACTTTGCTGTTGTCTCAGTAGCCATGCATTATTGATTTATGTATCATAATCATCCCTCTTTTAATGCATCTTTAATCACCTGCTATAAAGTCACAGCCTAAACTGGAGCAGCTAAAAGTCACGCTGCTCTCAGGTTCATGTATTTTAATTGTTCACCTGATGTCCCTCTATCCAAGTAGCAGAGACCTTGAAAAGGTTTCTAAAGTGACTTTTATTCAGGAAAGAACATGCAGTTTATGTCATACCAAACCCATACCTTCATATTAAGTTCTGTTTTCTTTCAGGTTCTGTTCAAACTATCTGCAGTCCAACACCATTTTACTCAGATTAATCACTATTTTTTGATAGATTTTATATTTCTATCTGGCAAATGATTTACCAGTAGGCATAGTAGAGTAATAGAAACCCAGCCGTCGTAGCGTCATCCCACATAAGTAAATCATTCATTAAAAGTATCATGTCCAAAAACTAATAAGGGTCAAGTTCAATCAGTGGTGTCACAAAACAGGTGTCAAACACAAAGGCATGTGTTCAAGATAAAGGTTGTATTGCGTTGTTTAAATATATGAGTAAATCAGGTTGTTTCAGAAATTGTTCAGAATAACAGCAAATTTTCATTAAAAACTTTATTGGAAAGGGGGAAGCATCTAAGGTGTGCAGAAAATAATACGGTGCTAGGACACAAATAAAAAAAATGAAACCAAAGTCAAACAGACAGAGAAACCAAAAGCTTTAATATATGACAATATGAAGCTGAGCCTATGCCAAAGACTCCCAGCAAAACTCCCATTTTTAAACGAACATGATGCTGGAGAAGTCAAAAAGCAAATTAGCCCCTTTTATGTTATAGTTCTGCAGTAAACATTCAACCCTGAATCTACCATTGCATTTCACTTTGTCACTTGATGTCACACAGGTCAGCCTGCTGATATCACAGGCCCTGAGCGCTCACACAGCATGCGCTGTGATTGAAAAAACTTAAGAGACGTTGTTTACACCTCAGAGCATTTGTAAGAGTTTATGTCACAATCCTCCTGCCGACTTCTTAAATCCATTCAGTTCTTGAAACACATGTGCGCATGTTGTGCACCATCATCATTTTCCTATCAGCAGCAGATTGTGGGGAGCGACACATTGCTCAGATCAAACAGACTCAGGAAAATCATGCGACTTATCCATTATCCCCGCACACCGCAGACCCCAGCTGCTTCTGTCTTCGCTTGCTATCGTAGCTATCATCACCTCACACTCACTCCGCAATCTGCTGTGACTCCTCACACTTCGTAGTGGTAAAAGGCCGGTGGCTACATCACAAAGGTGGATTAGAGGTGTAATGACGGTGGAGCGACTTCCACCCCCATTTCATGTTGGGACCTTACAATTGATTGGGAGTCGTAGAGATCACAGAACGAAAACATTATCTGCAAGGGGCCAGAGACATGGTGAAACTCTTTATGGACTAATGAAAGCAAGCTCTTTCTGTTTGGGTCTAGAAGCCCCAGGGAGTTTGTCATATACACTCAAAACACTAATTTGAAACTACAGTACACTCCAAAGCATTGTAGCTCAGGCACAATGCCTTAGGGATGTTTCTCATAGTGTCAGGCCAATTTAGTATTGTTTGGATACAGGTACTGCTCTCCTGTGCTGAATAAGACTATGCCCTTGAAATAGGTGTTTCCAAAAGACCACATATTTTTTTTGTAACCACACTGCCATTACTATAGGGGGACTGTAAATAATAAGGTACAATTTGCTTATTGCAGAAAATGCCGAGGCTTTAAGATTTTATTAGCATTCTGTAAAAAGTACTTTTTATGGACCAAAGTTGTGTACATAAAGATAAAAACTTAATAATTCTATCTAGATACTGTAAAAGCTGAGATTTTTTGGTATGTGAAAAACAAAACCCTCTGGTGAAAAATACAAGTGTGGCAATTTGTTAAAGCTGTTCTCAGATAGCAACATAATCTGGCCTCTGCATAGATTGTATCTCTGAATATGAACTTCTAAGATGGCAGGTATATTACAACAAACATGATCATCTTACAGAACATTGCTTTGTTTGTTGCTGGCTAGAATTAAGTGGGTGGTGTCTGTTTCTCAAGTTTTTTTTTTAGGTTTTTTTAATCTTATTTTATTTTATTTTTTTTTACAGAAAAAACTAAAAGTGGTTTGTGTGGGGGTTTATTTGCATTTTCCTCCAAAACGTTTTGTCTGAAACAATTTGTCAGCTTGGCAGTATATTTTTTTGTTTTTATTTTTTGCTGTGCAATCTCATAGGATCTCAAATGACTTATTTATTTGTTGCCAAATAAATCCAAGACAGATAATTATTAGTCTGTTTTGTTTTGTTTTTTTCTTGTAGCAGTTTATCTTCTTTAGTCTTGCCATTTGGAGTTAATTTACCTTTTTTGTTCTTAAGACTATTGTCCTAAGTACAGAGTAAAATTCCACCTTTAATTGCAAACCTTTCCCAGTTGTGGCTTCATCTCCCTGTAGTTTTAAACAAACAAGTTTGTACATTGCAGTAAAGCCACTGGACAATACTATCCTCATTGTATTCATTAGTCTTTATAGGGATATTATTCTAAATCCCTGGATATTTTTATACTAGCTCAGATGGGGTTATTCTGTAACATACAGCACAAAATGTTTTAGTATTTACACTTAAATATTTAAAGGGAATATTTTTCTCTCTTCTCAGGCCAGACCACTCCCACAAAATCGAATCATTGTGTCGGCACGATTTCTAAAACCCATCAAAGAGCCATGCACAATATTGTAAGTAGAGCACTACCACTCACTGAATATTTTTTGATTTTTTTGCTCTTGACATTACATAGACGCACAGAATGTCTCTGTTGCATTGTGTGTGTTCTTTTGCATAGTGTCGTAGCAAACGGTGATGTGTTGAACCCTGCAATGAGACTGCTGATCCACCAGAGGATGATGGACCAGTTTGAACGAATACTAGAAATGATTACAGAAAAGATGGGCTTGCGAGTCCTGGGAGGTGTACGAAGGTAAACAAAGATTGCATAAATGGCTTTTCTGTCTCTCTATTTTGTCTTGTGTGCATGCATGTCTATCATCGTTGTTTCAGTATATGCAAACAACATTTCATGGGAATATGAAAACTTAAAAAAATATTGAGTAGCTTTTACTATTTGTTGAAACAAAAAGGGGTTGTCCTCCATTTTTGCTTCGTAGTCTCTACACCTATGAAGGCCATCAGGTGACTGATGGGAGTAAGCTGGAGTGCGGGCAGCTTTACGTGGCTGTGGGCAGAGAGAGATTTAAGAAGCTTCCATACAGTGACCTTCTCTTCACTAGGCCCAAAGGAACAAGAAGGATCAGAGGGTAAGCTATGCGCTGTAGAAAATCCATGGAAATTACTTGATCAAATGTTCAATCTGAGCAGTTTCACAATTACATTTGAATTAAGTTTGACATTTTTCTCCACTTAGCGTTAGTTTAAACCACTTTTCTGAACACATTTTAATAATTCCTTATTAGAGATCACCTTCTTCTTCACAAAATTATGCAGTATGCAATATAAGTTAGCGCTGCCTTAATGGATTTTTTCTTGTGTTTGTTAGGTTGTTGTCATGCAGCTCTAAAAATGTTGAGACACAACAATAAAAAGACATGTTTTGCATGGGAGTTTGAGAAATTCAGAGCAGGTCATAAAATGTGCCTGAATTCAAGATAAAACTATACTTTCTCCATACATGCACCATATATTCTTAGTATACATCAAAATCTTTAAACAACTGGAAAATGATTAGACATTCCAGATATTTATTTATTTATTTTTGCTGCAATTGAATTGCTATTTTATGTTGTATGCTTATCATAAAAACAAGTTTTTGTAGCAAAAATGTATGACGTTATTTATTTCACATGTACAAACAATAAACAAAATGCCAATGTTTTTTTCTGTTTGACAAGTCATCCAACTTTATTTTGAGGATAAAAAGAGTGTCATATGTGCACTCTTTTTCTAAAGTGCATGGATGGCAACAGAACAGACTGAGTCATCTCCAAACATTAGAGTGTTTGTCATACTAATGCAATTTTATTAGGCTCCCATTGGATTTTGATCTATTTTATACGAAAAACAAATTCAACTAAATGTGACTGTAGATGAATTAAAATGGATTATTCATGTCATTTTTATTTTTTTCAGAATGAAGGCTCATTCTTTACCACCCATCTATCGATTCTCAAAACGGAGTGGAAATGTAAGAGCTGACAACTATCAGGTTTTATGTTTTATGATGCCATGTTTGGTGGAAACGTCTTCATTTTACAAAAGCAGTTCAAAATCCCAAAGTCTTTACACATATTGTCGAAAACTATGTAGGACTTTAAATCTAGTCCTGAGATTTTAATCGGTTATTAATCAGTTTGACTTTCCTGTGCCTCAGAGTAAATCCACAGGTCGTTCCAGCGACAGTGGGGATGGGGATTCCAAAGCCTCTCCTCCAAACCACTGCGGCAACAGCAGTGAACACCTGACGTCTGCTGTAAGAGAGATCTCTCAGGCTAGGCTGCTCACCCTCAGGAAGAAGAAAAGTGGACAAAGCATCACGGCCGACTCACCTGTTAACGGTAACTCACGTTGACAACAGACAAAAAGGATACCTTAGTCTAAGTAAGGATCAAATGTATTAATACTCGGTAACCTAAAGGTGGTCTTGTGGTTATTATGGTTTTGAAGCAGCAGCAGGTGAATCAGGTCAATGTGATGGCAGCTGTGTTGCATCAGCAAATCTGCAACTATAGAAAAAAATATATAATTGTTTGTGTCTACAGAAATACCTTCTGTAGGTGCTCACATTGTTAAATCAAATCCCTTTAAAATATATTACTGACCATATTTAGCATTAATTGGAGACATTCATATTTTTTGATTAACACCAAATGTATATAATAGTAATAAATTAATGCAATCAAGGCTGCTGAAGTGAGATATATTGAAGACAGTATGATGTAATTTGTCTTTCTTTTAGAGCTTATGCAACTTGCTGCATGTCTGCATGGCCACTAAGTGGCACTGTTGCTCTGCAAAACACAAACTTTAAAATTGATCTGGTTTTCATGGTGACTTTGACCAAGAAACACATTACATCATTCTTCAGGCTTGTGAGCAACATGGTGTAAAGTGCTGGACAAAGAAGGAAGGAAGGAAAGAAAGAAAGAAAGAAAGAAAGAAAGAAAGAAAGAAAGAAAGAAAGAAAGAAAGAAAGAAAGAAAGAAAGAAAGAAACAAAAGAATGCATTTTTGTTTTTAATTTTGTTCTCAGGAGTGACTTATAACAATTAAAAGCATTTGTTCTTCCTGAACAGATGTTTTTGGTTAATGAAATGTGGCAGATCACAAGGATGTTTTTCACAATGCAGGGAACCAACAATTAAACTCCTGCTGCTTGAAGCATTACATCATCTATTACCTGATGGTGTCATTTTTTTTTTTCTCTTGTCGGCTGACACCAGAAGTACAGAGAAGGGTGGAGAATTTGTGTCTGGGGAGCTGGCATTTTGAATCTAAAGAGAGGACTTAGAAACATCTGTCTGCTGTTTGCTCACTTCGGTCCGCACACACATCATTTTTTTCCTACTTCCCCACAATAATGTCACCCTGAAAATCCATCTTTCGGGACATCGAACTAGAGCAGCAGACAATCATGTTACATTATTGGTCACATTGGATGACATTGAGCAAAATCTTATTTAGAAAACTGAGCATGAAAACAAGATCAGGCATGTGACAGGGTGGCTTGACTCATTTGGAAGCATTTTGCTTCCTCAGACACACACACACACACACACACACACACTATTGTTTAACCTTTTAAATCTCTTACAATGGCTGTCATGTTAACAAGATACAACGGTTTGCTTTTATTTGTTTAGTTTTGTAGCAAGATCGCGGCGTCTTTGAGGAATTTTTTTCTGTCCCTGTCCATGGTTCTGATTGACTTTTTATTAGAACTGTAGGTTAAGATTCTCTTTTTAAATTACTGTCAAGGTAAAGCAATTTTACAGTGAGGTTTATGCAGTTTTATAAATTACTGCAGTCTATTTTCTTTTATATAGGGCTGCACCTTATATCATAAATACGGTCATTTCTTTGAGTGGTATACAGCTGACACTAGACACACAACCTTTTTTCTCCCCACCTGGCATTCAATCAAACTATTTTATTTTCCACCTTTAGTTTAGTAGAGGACATAAATGTCTGAAATATGCCACTTCATGTGCAATAAATGTAAAATGTATGAGGTTTCCCTTTAGAGTTTATTATCATTGCTAATGTTTCATTAGATGGACTTTTAAAAACTTGCTTACAATGAGACAATACAGAGTCTTAACTATGAAATTAAACAGATGATATCTGTCTAATAAAGTTCCTGGTAATAAAAAACATAGTGGTTGTTATTTGTTTGTTGCAGAGAGCACAAGTAAAGTGACACCAAACCAAGAATTAAGGAATCAGTTTAATCTCTTTTGTTGCTCTTTACTCCTTTCCAAACCCAAATTCATTCTTTCCCTGGACACGCAGGAAATGGTTAAGTTATATTCACTTTTTTCAGTACTAACTTTATTTTAGTTATTCAGAAAAGATCATCTTTAGTGATGATTTCCCTTTACCTAATCGTGCCCTTACAGCGTGCGAGACAAACACATTTCACCAAAGGACGCCACAAATAACAGGATTGTAAATGTGGAAAGAAACAATGTGTTCTTTCCACATTGTTTGGAAAGAACACGTCATGAAAAAGCACACTTCAGATCTGAAATATGAAACGGTCACATGAGATCATCACAGATCGTTGTAAATTTGCCTCTGAGTGGGTGTAGATCGAGTAAGAGATATAAACCTTCTGTTCTTACGTGACCATGCGATCTCTATGTGTGCATGTGTGTGTTTGTACACTGTTTCCAATTAGTCACTGTCTGTCACCTGCAGTCTCGGTACGCCGCGCCGTAAAGGCTTTAACTTTTTCTGCTTCGTTGGAGTGATGGCGCTGGAGAGTGACAGCGAGGACAAGGGGTGTAGCGGCGGTGCGAGAACTCAATCAGTAAAGGTCATAGACTGAATGTGAACTGACTGTAACAAACAAGAGGCTTTATCAACACACTGAGTGTGTGTGTTGTGTGTGCATGGGTGCATGTGTGTGTTTCAACACAGGTGTAAAAGCCTCATCCAGATGAGGCAAATTATTGATCCAACTTGGCCCGTGTTTGCCGTTTTGTTTTCAAAAGAACACAGTCATGCTCAATTTGGACAGAGGCAATTAGCAGTTGTTTCTGACCCCAGAATAGAAATGGGATGTTTATCAGTGTTACCTTACTCAAGGGCCCCTGTGACCAATTCAGTTAATGGCTCCCTTGAGAAGAGGGAAGAAGTAAAAGTATGAGGAGTGAGCTTGGAGAGAGGAGCCTTAAAAGAGAAAAGGATGTATCTGAAAAAGGTGAAGAGGGGAAGATAAAAGAGGGGGTTGAAGTAGAGGGACTAATAGGACAAGATTATAGAAGCAGAAAGGAAGAAAGCGGAACATAGATGGAATCGAATAGCAAATATGATGAATAGCCTGGGTTCATGGAGAGCGAGTGCCGAGGAAAAAGGGCACGAAGCGATATTGAAGGGTTGAGGTGATGGGTGGGGTTTGGGTAATTGCCTTTCATTTGGATAATCACTCCATTTAGAGTCATCAAAGCAGAGTTTTACTTGCTTATACCCCTTGCTGGGGCCAAATTGCTTCTCTGGGAATCAACAAAAGAGTGTTGGGCTTTGGTTGGGATGGACTGACAAGCACGTCTGCACATGTGGAGAGATGGGAAATGCAAAAGAAAATAAAAATAAAAAGAGATGAAGAACTGTGCTGATAGTTGCTTTTCCCCCCTGTGCTTTTATGCACGCAATAGCTAATTAAAACCAAAGGTGGATGATGGCAAGTTACATCCTCGGTCTGTTATGTTTCATTAAGCACAGAAGTAGCATTTTGTATAGACATTACTTATGTTTTTTTTGCCTTAAATTAATCAAAAATCAAGATACTTTGAAAGGCTAAAATGCCACAGTGTCAAAGTAGTTACACAAAATGTTTATACTAATGAAGAAAATATTTTAGAAAATCTAGCTTGGATATATTAAAAGAAAAAAAGCAACACATATTTGTTCTGCTGTAAAATACTGATTGCATATTGATGCTAGTTAGCTGCTGACATGCTCCTTGAAACATGTCATACATTCAGTTTAGGTTTTAATTGAATTTACCCCAAATCAAACATCTAAGGGACTTTACAAGACACATACAGTAGATTCAATTCATAGTGAGAAACATGCCCTCAGATCATTACAACAAAAAACAGTCACATAAATATAAATCAATTACATGCATTCCAATTCAAATCTGTTCAGCTAGTTTAGCTGGTTTAGAATAGAAATGCTTTGTGAAAGAGACCTATAACTTTATTTATGACTCGGTGTGCCTTTATACCAGTAACCACTTTTAGATTTTTAGATTCACTGCAGTCTGAAGTAAAACAAAGCGTCATGGCATCATAGAAATTCTAATTTATTGTATTTTGTACAGCTATGAAGGTATTATTTCCTCACGATGTTGCTATAGTGTTTATAAGCCTCTCAGAACAGTTTTCATGCCTATCGAGTAGTCCTTGTAGGTATTCTTCTTTATGTCTTTCATTTCACAAATGTAAGATGGTGGTCTCCCAATAACCTTAGTAACCTGCTGTAAATGCTTCTGCTGAACCCTCAAGGTTTGCACAAAACCTCACGCTGTGAATAGCCTGTTGCCTCCCTTTCAGGCAGCAGGCCTCCTCCATCTTTTGAGTGCAGCGGTTGAGTTTCACCAAGGACGCACGTTACTCCTGTCTTTCACTAACCAATCCATTCACTTCTGAAGTCATCTTCAAAAAAAAAAAAAAAAAAAACTCCCGAATGAAAACATTGTTTGTATTGTTTGCAAGTCGAATGGGAGAGAGAGAGATGAAGATTGCTGCATGTAGGTTTGTGTCGGTTTGTTGGATCTGTATAAGAGAAAGGAAGTCCGGTACCGGCAGATCAAACGTTTTCTCTTGTGTTATAAAACGTGATCCTGTCTTGTTGGGGAATTGTTCCTGCCAGCATACAGTATGTGTTTACTCGACTGCATTTTTTTCAGTCCTTTTATTTTTAACACAACCAAAGAATAGGCTCTTCATAATCTTTTGATACAGGATTACTAAATTAAAAAGCAAGGTAGCTGTACTAATCTCTGAAATGTGTTAGATTTTTCAGCTCTGACATAACATTGCTGGTTATGGCATACATGATACTTATATATATATATATATATCTATATATATATATATATATATCTTCTTATATCTGTTGTCTCTGATCTAGTTTGCATGGCC
>CAEFZX010000962.1:0-10010 GCA_903066825.1 Alfaro cultratus | reverse complement strand
ACACACTCTGCATTCTCTTGATGAGCTTCAAGAGGTAGTCAGTCACCTGAAATGGTTTTCACTTCACAGGTGTGCCCTGTCAGGTTTTTCTACAATATAATCTACAATTTTCATAGTCATGAAAATAAAGAAAACCCATTGAATGAGAAGGGTGTGTCCAAACTTTTGGTCTGTACTGTATATATTAAAAAATGCCTTTCCAAAGTCAGAAATGGGACAGTTGGGTTTTACTTTTGGTGACAGGCAGACAGCCAAAGCCAAAGTGTGATGTAAAGCCAGGAAACTCGGTGTGAGCTCGTTCCTCTGCCTTCGTTACGCCTGTCATGTTTGTATTCACATCTTGTACATCATAGTCAAATGGGAGTCAAATAACAAAGGCTTTCCAATTATGTGTAGCACAATGTGTGAGAGATGGAATATCACAAAGGCATTGTTCCCCCTCTGCTTCTGCTGACCCTACCTTCAAAATGGTTTCATGGCCACTCCAATTGCCTGCACCATTTGATTTAGCTAAAGGGATTTGACCACCAGCACTGAGATGTAAGAAGAAAGGAAGAAAGTCCTATACACACCTATAAGAAAAGAAGGAGCATTATGCTCCACAGTTGAGCACAGCAACTGAACTCTGGAATTTACCTACTAATGTTATTATACCATTTGCCATCACTTTGACAATGCAGATATGAATATGCAAATTTATTTCACTGGCACCATCACAAAACTAGTCCATTATGCTATTGATTCTGTAAATCGTAATAGCTATAAAAAAAATAAAAAAAAGATTATCGAGTGCTTTAAAGATATGAAGAGAATTTACCTTCGAATTTTAAGTTATAAATAAAAATATAAAAATGATGAAGCATTTTGACCTTAGATGTTCTTTGATATTTGTCTAATATAGTTTTCAAAGAGAAATCACCTGCTGACTTTTAATCAGCAGTATCAGAAGTTTCCCCGTTCCGTCTTGCCCTGTTTGAATAAGCTGCACAGTGATCGATGCCTCTGTGACTCCAAAGACTTCCTCTCCTACTCACTGCTTGACTGGAGCCATCTTGTTTGGAGTGATGGCTCACTCACACAGGTTCACGGCTGCTATTGTAAAATCAGCCAGCGTTTAATTGAAACAAATGACTATAATAATAGAACATTATCCCTGCAGGCACCCGGCCATGACAGCTTTAATTAGAGGAGCGTTCGAGACTGATCCTTCAAAAGCACAGCCGGCGCGCAACAAGGTGGTAAACACGCCTTTAGGTTGGGAACAGACCCGGCTCCTCGCAGCCCTCAAAGCTACTTCTCATTTACCCCGAGGGCAAAGCACTAACAACTCTGTTCCTCAAAGAGCCTTCAAGCCTCCCACCTCTGCTTCCCTCCTTCCTCCTTTCCTTTCTGTGTCTCTTCCTCTCTCCTATCATGCGTGTCTTTGGTTTATCAAACTTATAGATGCCCTGGAGGGTCATTTACACAAGCTGAGGAGAATTAATAAGAGAGTGGATTCATGAATCATACGCTGCTTATGTATGAAAGCAAAGGCAAAGCGCTGTGTCGGCCTTCTTGTGACATCAGACAGATGCTAAGTAAGGAGATATGACGAACAGTGGATGCCTGATGTTTCAAACAGAAAAATATAAGTGTATAAGTGATGTTGTTTTAAGCAAAGCACTGAAAAAAATATTATTGTACAACATTTATTTGAACAGAGCTCCCTTTGTGTTGTCAAAAGAAATTACTTTGATCATTTCAGTAACAAATCTATATAATATTCCAAGCCACATTTATAAGCCACATGTTTCTCTACTTTCTCTGCTCAGCTGAGATTACAAAATTATTCTACATGGAAAACAGCAACAACTTAAATGTAAGCTACTCCAAAAGATAATAAACAGGTGAATAGATGTCATAAGCTGTAAAGAACAAGTCTCAAACATGTCTTTGAAACGTAAAAATCATATATTCGACCTGGAGTGTCAACATATGATTTGTAGAAATCACAAACTATTTGTGTTATATAATTTGTAAAAATCACAAATGTACAAATTTGACTTTTAAAGGTTCACAAAACAAAATTATTCAGATATCATAATCACAATAATAAGATTCCAAAGTCAGTAAGCAAAATTGTCTCAGACATCCCGATATAGCATCAGGGAGTACAAGTATTGCTAATAAATGAGATAACTAACTGAGCTGTCATCATATTGACAAAATAGAAAACTCAAAAGCAATCAGTACTTTTTATAACAATTTTTTATATTTCTTACAACAGTTATAGCAAATATGTGTTATTAGTGAATATCTTTAAATCTATTCAGATATCTGTAGAGCTTTTAAAATCCCTCTGTTTCATGTTTGGTGACCCACAGTAGAATTATTATCCCAACTGTGAGTCAACGTTATTAAGTTTTGCCAATATTTTACTAGCACTGACTGAAGTACTTGGCCTTATTAAAAATGTCAAACATATTGTGCTCTCTATAAGATAAGGAAACCCCTATATTGCAAAAGATAAACTTAAGAGCTTTTTTTATGAATTATATTTAATTAATAATTTTCTTCCATATTTTTTTAGCCATTCAGATTAAATGACTGTTATGGTTACTGTTCAGGATTTATTCTAAAACAGAAAAGTGATATATCTCACACAAAAAATAAAATAAAATAATCTATTTCGAATAGATCAGATAGAAAATTTGACCTGTTTAAACACAGGATTGAGTCTAAAAACAAAATTACGGGCGACAGTGTTAAAATAGCCCAGGAGGAATAATTTGAAGAAAGAAGTTGCTGTTGTTTGTGAGAACTGTGAGCCCCTTCAACATGTTTCAGAGTGAATCTTTGGCAGTGAAAAAAGCAGAGGTTGATTTGCAGATAGTAATGTCATGATGTCCCCCTTGGCACCATCCTCCATGTTCCTCATTACCAATAATGTGAGATAGAACCTCCTTTACTTTTATCCCCTCTCCAACCCTTTCCACTACCACCCCTAGTTTTCTTTCTTGTTCCTCAGTTCCACCCCCTCTCTTTTTCTCTCTTGTGGTCCCTTTTTCTCCCCCTTTCTTGCTCCCTCTCCGCCCGGGTGTGTCTCTGAGCTCACCTCACAAAGCACAGCGTCAGAGAATCAGAGCCTTGGCTGACATGACATGTAGGAGATGGTTGTGAGGAGCGGCGGGGACACACACTCATGACAGCAGAAGGCAAGGCTCCTCCACTGCCACTAATGAGACTCCTGACTGCCGTGTCAAACACACTGCGTGTGCGTGTGTGTGTGCGCTTAGGGCACCAGGAAAAATGCAGAAGTAATGAACACAAAACAACAAAGAGCACACATATTTATGAAAAAGCACACAGTATTCTATATGCCATGCAATTAAAGGTCATGTCAAAGTAATATGTGTATGTAAAAAACACACTCACCGAGAATGTTACACATCTGACAGGGGCCATCTTCACGTTATCGTCAAGATTTGAACTATTATAGCAGCAAAATATCAAATAAATCAACCACTGATTACTGTGACCATTAAAAGTACCAGCCTGTAAAACAGATTTGTTTAATAGGTTTTCCTTGATTTATTTTTTCTCCACATCTACGATAGCAACAGGGAACACAAAGGTCACTTTCTAAGGTCTCAGAATAATCGCTGATAACACAAAAATTAGACATGAAGTCATAATGTAACTTTTTTTTCTTTAATCATGTGAAAATTTTGGAATAGTTTCTCACGCTTAAGACATCTTTAAACTACATTCTGTGCTCTTCCGCGATAAAACATCTGTGGTCCCCAAATTCAGCCCGCACTCTAAGCAAATAAACCAAGTGTCTTTTTAGTCACCCTGCCTCAAGCCACTCCTGTGATTGTTAACCAACCAGAGAAGCAGCGTTGTTTTGAAGTGGTGGCTGGTGGCACAGCAGGAGGTGAGGCGGGGAGGGAGAGGCGTCCCAGAGCGAGACGACACAGCTCTCCCCCGCATCTGTGGCTGAACACTCCTGCCACCAGAGGCAGAATAACCTGATGGATGACTGAGATGGGGCACGGTGCAATATGGACACGATTTCATGCCATGATAAATCTCAGCGGGGGTGCGTGGCTAAGTGTAATATAAAATTCCTTATCTTTGTATCAGCTTCTCATAACACTGTCTATCTACTGTGACTGAAGCTGTGTTTTCTTTGGCTTCTGTTCTTTGCTTGAATACCACTGTTGATTACATCTACCGTGGATAAAGTCACGGAAAAAAAAAAATATGATAGCTCATATTTTACTCTTCTGCTTCAGAAATATGATTATAAAGTGACACTTGGGACATGCTACTCTTTGTATTTTGATCACGGAGAAAAGCGAGACTATAATAAAAGATTTTATTTGCAAAAAACTGGTTCTCTTAAAAACGCCTCCAGTGTGAATAAAATGAAATAACATCACATTTTTTTTCTTTTTTTTTTAACAGGCACAAATTAAGTCACCTTATCCTTTGATTATTTTAATGTTAATTGACCTTATCAAGGTGGAGAAAATAGACGAGTTGTCATTCAAGCATGCAATAAAAAAAATCCCTTTAAAATGGTGAAATTGGAAAGTAACCTCTACTTCTTTTAAAATATTTCTTAATATACAACTACAGTTTCATATCACATTGCCAGAGAAATAAGGCACTTTCTCCCAGGAGATGAGAAAAGAATTGAATTTTTCCTTATCGGTCATCTATTTTTCTGCAGAATGCTATTACTTGCTGCCTGCCGTTGCCAAGCAACAGGAAATATTAATAGGACCTTTTATTAGCTCGGCTTTACCCGTGGAGTACTAAAATGAGAAAGTGGAAAACATGAATGTGTTACATAAATCTTTGAACCTTTCAGGATTTGCACAAGTCTCTGTTTGTCCAGTGATTTATAGCGCTGATGGTTCATTTATGGGAGAGGGAGGTGTGAAATACCAAAATGGAACATTAACCTGAGGGACAATTTGAAAATAAACAATCACACAAAAAGTGGAGGGGGAAAAAAGGAAGGAAACCAGTTTAAAGAGAAACCATCCTCTCTCCTGGCTTATGATTTCAAGAGGCCATCAAACAAGCAAAAGGGATTTTTGTTCCACTAGAAGCATTGATCATTCAAAATCATCTACGCCCGAATAAACATTGGAATAAGTAATACAAGTCCCATTCTATCACTGGGCTTGTTGAGCTGTGGTGAAAAGCGACAAACGTTCCATCAATTTTTTTATTTTTTTTTTCAGACCCTGTAATCCCTTTTAAAAATGCCTGAAAATGAAGGTCTTTCAGAGGAGAAATAGGTTTTCTTCATCTGAATGGGGGGGTACAGTATAAGCTCCAAAGAGCAGAAAGTCTTAAAAGACAATTTTAAAGTTCATATTGGCGAGAAATGTAAACACATTTAACGGCAGGACTTTTGAAATGTCATATTTTATACAAAGTTAGAATTACAGAGATTTTCTTCTTCCTTGAAAGCATCTTTACTAAAGCATCTCCTTTTGTTCCAGGTTTACACAGAAAACCAGCAGGTGTACAGTCGGAGATAATACCCTAGCTGGGAGCCTCCGTCGGTAAGCGAACACATTAAAACACACCTCTACTCTCTTATCATTTATTCATCCCAGCTTGTCTGTGACAAGTTCAGTTGACATTGCAGCTCATATTTCATTCACACAGGCTTGGGGAGCGAGCACCTGCCAGGAGCACTTAATACCTTGTGAGGAAAAACAAAAGCATGAGACGAAAACACAGGCTTCCATCCAAGTTAACATGACAGTCGGGGTGGGATTACTACTTGATAATTAACCTCAGTAGCTGAGGATGAGGAGCTTGATAGGAAATTATTACTCTAAAATGTTGTAACAATAGAAATTAGGAGAATGGATTTGAATATGAATGTAGCCAGAAGCTCTTTAGCAATACACTGACCAATATGCTGCTAAATTTACATTTTATATTCAAGAAAAACTTGAGATGGTGATGAGATAATACCTTTGATGGAACTAGGGTTGTTTGTGCATATAGCTCTTTCTCCTCTTACTCTGCTGTTATGCATAACATTACCTTCCTGATTATACATTCATCATCTGTTACATATTCAAAACATCACACTCAAGCCAGTCTGATGATGGCTCCTTCTGAATGAAGAACAAAAAACTTCATCAAAGATAATTTATTCCAGCTGCTAGCATTTTAAAACACCATATAGGCCTTTTCAGTTTACATATATTTTAGGCACACAGGTGTGAGGCTTACATAGAGCAAGGTTTTTCAGCCAATGAATAAACAGCTTTGCTTTCAGCAAGTTCAGGTGTATTTGACTCACTTTGCTCGTGAGTCCAAAAAATTATTCACCGGTAGCAACAGAGATGTGTATCTGTTCTGGGGCTGCATTGATAAGATCAATGCAACCTGAGCAAGGCTATTAAATTTCTAATGTGTTTTGGAACTTGTAGATGCTATGACAGTCAGGGCATTAATGGAGAGAAGCAGGGAGAGGCTTTGCCAAGTGCAGTGGAGCATCAGAGAAAAAGGGCTCTCTCAAAGATATCAAGTTAGTCCAGGAGCAATTTCAGACCACAACACAATAACTAGCAGTAATGACAATGAGAATTGAAAATGTACTCCTTACAAAATTAGGAAAGTGGTTAATTATGTCTTTCATGTTGTGACTAGAGAAAAAAAAACATTTTCAATTAACTTCCACTATGAATGAGTGGATTAAACCAAGACAATCTATTTTTTCTAAGAACACTACAAGCACAAGAGGAACGGTTTAGCAAACATTGTGTTGAATATTTGTATAGATCTGACTAACTGATGGTTTTGTGTACTAACTAAAAGATAATAGCCAAATTGTTCTTATAAAGAAGTGACCAACAAAACAAATAAATGTGTTTTGAAGAAACTTAATGGATTAATTTAAAGCATAAACAAATTAATAAATAAATAAGCTTAATTTTATGTTGATGGAGATATTGCTGCTGATATATTTTAAACTATTTTCAGGTTTTCCCTTCTTTAATATTTTAATAAATTGCATCTGAGTAACTGTTGAACATCAGTGATTGACAGCAACTATTTCAAAAAACAGTACCATAAACCGTCTTCTTTTTCTCTTCTTGACTCTACTGAATTGGACTTAATGTTGCATTGAACTCTGGAGTCAAGTGTCACAAGTTCTTTGAAGTTGTTGCAGTTTTGCATTTTTTGTACTTTTGCATGTTTTCATGCATGCATTTTCTGCAGGTACTCCACTACTTTATTCCACAATTGAAAACATACATGTTAGGTTAATTGGCAACTTTCAGCCCTAAGGTTATTAGCCTTGTTAGTTTCTAAGATGAAGTGTGACTGATAACTGAGTCACTCTGCAAAGCTGAATCGGATCAAGCAAATACAGAACACAGGTGGATGAAATAAAATTAATTTATAGTTATATGGTAATAAGGCTTAGGCAAGAATTATGATTAAAGAGAATTTGGGTGGCAGGACCATTTGTCCTGCACTATAACGCATTTTTAGGTTGGATCTTTAGCTAAAAAGCTTGACCCTGCCCCTGCTCTGACCCATCAAGGCCTCTACAATGGTAGGCTAATCAAAAAATAAAAAAAACCTGCAAATGCGGCATGCTAATTCAGTGATGTTTCTACAATAATAAAGTGGGTCGAAAATCTATAATTAGATTAATTCTACTTTGATTTTAGTTATAAAGCAAGTCTGTAATGCTTAGTTTATGCCTGTAATGCTTGGTGAAAAGTTGCCTAGGTATGGAAGCCCATCACACTGCATTCAGTTCTTAAATTAGCAGTAACTCCTTCTTCTGAGCAAGTATGTGATGACTGTAGAAATTAATAACTAACTCTGAGGAACTGCCCGATTCAACATTACATGCAGTGGGAATTCAACATCACAAACCTACTGTATCTTTGCTGATGGTAATATATGACATAACATTTTCTTAGGAAACCATGGCAATTAAAATTGTCCTTTGTCCAACCCTTAAAAAATTAACTGAGTTCTGCGCCGGCCTGATTTATTTAACATATAGTGCTCTTGTTTGATGATTGTGTTTTATAAATTTAACTGAACTGATGCCAACACATCTGAAACAGACCAACATAAAACCATATTTCAGTTAAACGTCCCCATTAGCCCTTCAGCAGACATAATCTTGTCTGGGATTCTGTCTGCTATTGTCTAATGACTTTGCTTCAGGGGAAACATATGATTGGTTGGTGCTTCAGTGCAGTCTGTCACTATCTAGATAGTGAATCACAAATAAGTGGACAAAAGCATCAGTGTGGGTGAATTTGAAGAATCCAACAGAGTGATCTGAAAGACAGATAACAAACTGTTGTTTTTAAGTTTTTCTTTGGGAAGCTTTTGTCTCCACACAGATTATTTACCTCTATATCAGAGAAGGCTCAAATATGGTTAGTTAACAGTACCTCACTTTCAGCTTACTAAACTTAACATACCGTAACAGGACTAACATATTCAATCAAACCACACAATAAAATTAAAAAGAAAGTATGGAGAAAAAGACTAAAAATGTCTTAAGAAAAAGTATCTTGCTCCCCAGTAAATGACTACTCAATGTGTAGCTTTAGTTCTGCTAGGTTTTCTTTGAATTGTTTTCAAGGTCTTTTTTATTCAAGGAGTGGTTTTCACTGAGCTAATTTTTTTCCCCCTAAAATAATGTTAGAAAATGAATTATCCATCCATCAATTCATCCTTGAAAAGCTTAGAAATGTTTCAGAATCATCTTGCAGATCTAAAATTCCTGTTTTACTTCTGTCAAAATGGTTTATCTTTGCCATGTTTTTGTAAATGCATCAAAACGAAGGGGAACAAATTGTGTCTTTGTATCAGTCTGCTAGTAACAAAGCACCCAAAAAAAATAACCAATCAAGCAAAGGCACTTATCAATTCTTACCAAAAGCCCTGTGATTATGATCAACCACTGCAAAATGCTACTTTGTCTGAATCCTTGGGGTTATACAATCAGGCTATTTATTATATGTTTATATTGTTGCACTTGTATTGGAGTACTTTCAAATATCTGCATACTTCAATCCAAATGGAGCCACATTTAGGAAAAAAAACAGCAGTTTCATCTTTTCGTTGAGATCAAATAACCTAATTTCACTCAACTGAATTATCTCTAAAATATCTAATAATGAAATCCAGGAGGTACAGAAAATTGAAGCTACATGCTCATTTTGAATAAGAGTTACCTTTTTTTATTCTTTACAATTTGTACTTGCTTTTCTAGCCACAACCCTAACCATCTCCACCCAACCCCACCGTGTCACCCCCAACCTCTCCTCTCCTCATCTAACTCTATTGCACTCTTTTCATTGCCCAGCTCACGTATTGAATCTGCTTGATGAAAACAGATCTCACTGCAGCACCACAATAGAATGGCTGATGCAGGAAAGATGAACCCTAATGGATTTTTTTTTCAATGTGCTCAAGATTGAATATAAGGCCTGACCTCCAGATGTAGTGGATCCATTTCAACGGCAGAGATATTGTTTATAGTGAAGACAAAGAAATGTATAAATAAACATACTTGGACACGCACATAAAAGTACAATGTCAACACAAGAAGCAGATATGTTGCATGGTGTACTTTTATGCAACCTAAACAGGCTAAAAAAATGTGAATTAACCAACACTATTTATCCACCCATGTCAAGTGAGGAATTCATAATGATACCATCTCATGTTTGAACTGCAGAGTTTGCTTAATTACTCTGTTCAACAGAGTGTGACAAGGTGAGGCACCAATTTAATAGACACTCAGTTCTCAGCACAAATGAAACTCCGCTACGGTTTGGTAGTTTTTGCCAGACAGAGTATTTGATTTAGAGAGAGTTTGCTTTATATGCTCCTTTTTTCAGGGTGAAGTTGAAGCAGGGCACTAAAAGGATCGCTATGCCTCTTTTATAGAAAGTTGAAATAAAAAGATTTTTTTAAAGTTTATTTTATGAATGCATAAAAATGTTTTA
>CAEFZX010000957.1:0-16694 GCA_903066825.1 Alfaro cultratus | reverse complement strand
ATTTAGAGAGACCAATTAACCTGACAGTCATGTTTTTGGACTGTGGGAGGAAGCCGGAGTACCCGGAGAGAACCCACGCATGCACATGGAGAACATGCAAACTCCGTGCAGAAAGACCCCGGGCCGGGAATCGAACCCAGGACCTTCTTGCTGCAAGGCAACAGTGCTACCAACTGCGCCACTGTGCAGCCCGGGAGTTAATTTTATGAACATAAATGTTTGTGTTGTATTTTTGGACAGGGCGAGTCTCCATACAATAGGTCGACCTACCGCTACACCCCTCTGCTGGCCTGGCTTCTCACCCCAAACATCCACGTCGGCGTGGTGTTTGGAAAGATCCTCTTCATTTTATGTGACGTGCTGTCAGGACTGCTCATCTATAGAACTCTGTGTTTGAGAGATCTGGACCGCAAGGTTTGACCCGGCAACATTTTTTTTAATTCTCTGATTTCTGCTTGTTTAGATGAGAAAAATGTTATTCGTTCCCTTACGTTTATTTTCAGACTGCAGCCTCTGTGTGTTCTCTTTGGCTTCTTAACCCTCTGCCGATGGGAGTGTCCAGTCGGGGGAACGCTGAATCCATCCTGGCAGCTCTGGTTCTCGGGACTTTGCTTTGTTTGGAAGGTGGGGCTGCAACTAACGATTATTTGACTAATTGATTGTTATACCGATTATTCGGATGATTAATCGGATAAAAACAATTACCACATCATGCTCATTTTTCATTTAACCGCTTAAGCCTTTTTAGGCAATATTAAAGACTCATTAGATGATTAAAATAAACACATAATTTTTAAATAAGAATATAAACCTTTAAAATGTCTTAAATGCACTAACATTACATTCCTTTAGTGTACACTTGATCAATTGTTTGATACTTTTTACTAATAACATCAACATGTGTAAACTTTATGCATGACTTAACATCAGTACAATGTAGTAAAAAGAGCTTAATAAGGGAGCAATAGTTTTTTCTTTCACTGAATTTAAACAAGGTTGAGTTAAACATGTGGCACTTGAGTTCTGGGTAGAACATATTTGCAGAAAAGTGGGTTTTTTATATCTTAAATGCAACTTTTTGTACAAGTTTGGCTCCATTACTGCTCTGAGTGTGTTCTTTCAGGAAATTGCTTTTTTTTTTAGTTTGTACACTTCAGTTAAAGATTAATTGATTACTAATTTAATTGGGGTTTATTTCAATAATTGATTAATCCAATTAATCATTTCAGCCCTTACAAAAATGAACCCTCTGGGAGTTTACTGCCTCCATAAAGACTAGATGGATGTCACTGCTGCTATCATGTCATCTCCGCAATCATGTGCTGATGCATTTTTTCTCTTTTAGCCAGGCATCTGGTGTGGGCAGCCGTGCTCTACGGCCTGTCGGTCCATATGAAGATCTATCCCATAACGTATGCCCTGCCCATTGCTCTGACCCTGAGAGCGCCGGAGGCGGGCTCAGCGGAAGGCAAACCCACGCGGACGTGGAAGAAGTGTGTCCTATTTCTCGGAAGTTTCCTGAGCCGCGACCTGATCCTCTTCGGAATTGTAGCCGGGGGAGTTTTCTCCGTGTTCACGGCACTCTTCTATTACATGTGAGGCAAACACATAAAGGTTTGATTTAGTCACTTCTCTCCAGGATGTTGTACATGGCATAGTTTATTTTTAATATACTTCAGTGCAAGCATTGTTCTTCATCATCTGTTGTTAGACGTTGGGGGAAAAAAAGGCAGGAAAACAAAAGTTCTGATTCTTACGACTCGTCTGCTGTGAATGCAGGTATGGCTGGTCGTTTCTTCATGAGACGTACTTGTACCATTTGACAAGAAGGGACATCAAGCACAACTTTTCCCCGTACTTCTACATGCTCTACCTTACTGCAGGTACTCATCAGTCCAGGTGTGGTGGTGGGGGGCAGTTATTATTCTGGTCTGAGCTTATGAGAAAATAGGAGCTAAATCCAGGCAGTTTTTCTTTTGAAGTTTAACAGTCAATAAAAGAACAAGTGGTGCAGGTACAATATCTTGGGTTCATTATTTTGCCTTTCTTGCTTTCAGACAGCAGGGGGAGCCAGTGGCTCGGCCTGGCAGCCTTTCTGCCGCAGCTCATCCTGCTGTTGGTGGCATCCTGGAGCTTTCATCATGACCTGGCCTTTGCCTGTTTCCTCAATACGGCCATCTTCGTCTCCTTCAACAAAGTGTGCACTTCACAGGTAACGCAAGTCATAGACCACTCATAGGAAAAATAAAACTGAGTTTGGAAAATATTTTTTCAGATTTTTTTAATTTCTTTTCTGTGCTTTTATTGACAAAAGTTTAATATTTTTTAACAAAATTAATAGTTTTTTTAATTGCATCTTTATCTTTTATTTGTCACATCACACCTTGTTGTTTTTTTAATGTTGCCTATCGGTATTATGTTTTCGGACGTAACGACTAAATGCATACTTGGCCATATAATCGAAATAAAACCTAGGTTTTATTTATAAAATGCCAAATGTTTTTTTTTTTTTTTTTTTTTTTTAAAGATCACGTCAAGGAATCATCTACCAATTAAAAATCGTAAGTCGTTTTAAAGAAAAATGGAGAAAAGGCTAAAAAAAAAAGTTTTAAATAATGTAAATAAGTTTATTTTATTAATAAAATGCCAAACAAAACACTTGGCTGGATATTGCTTTGCTTTTGCAACAAGATAAAAGGACCAATGTTCAAAAATTCTACTTTTTTTAAAAATCTTTCTTATAATGTCTAGAATGTTGGAAAAAAAGAACTCAAGACAAAAAAACCAGTCTAAAAATGTATGGGTTTAATATAATTAAAAGTATGTTTTTTTAAAAAAATGTAACTTATTTTTAATTGTCTGGTTTGATGATGAAGAGAATGTGGGCCTTTTAATTAGCCTTGCGGAAGTTCAATCAATTTTTTTACATGGAGAGTTTGCATTAAAAGAAAGAGTTAGTACTAATCAGCTTCACTTGCTTTTCTTCACACTGCTTACACTAAATGTGAACCTGACATGTTTTATTATAGGATAATTTTATTACTTTTTTGCTGACATTATTATTACTGCTTGTTTTGTTGTTTTTTTTCAGCACTTTGGTGCAGCTGATGCTGTTTTTAAAGTGTTTCATAATTAAGCTGACGTTGACATACATTTTTATATTAATTCTCAGATATTTGAAAAGTATTGAAGGTATTTCTTCCTTAGACTTTGATTTGTTTGCTTTCTTTTCAACTGAACGGTTAGGGTTGCATACGAAGTGAATTGGAACATTTTCAACAAAACCGTTGTTGAACTCATTGTGTATCAAACAAATCCACCAAAAATCATGTGGATTTTCAGGAAACTTCTTAAATGCTTTTGTCCTGTAGTTTGTAACAAATATTGTTAGCCCTGTTGTAACAGAGAGTAAATTATATTGATTAACAGTTCCCGTCTTGTTTCTGTTTCCAGTACTTCCTGTGGTACCTGTGCTTGCTGCCTCTGGTCATCCCACACTTGACTCTGTCAGTGAAACAGGGTCTGGCTCTGCTGCTGCTCTGGTTCGCCGGACAGGTAATTCACATCTCCACATTGTTTATGTTACTGTTGGGACAATTCATATCAATTCTCGTAGCTCTGGCCGTCTGAAATTTATATTTTTATTATTTTGTTTTCTCTCACTTTCTGCAAACTTACACGAGTACAAGCCGTCATTGATGATTAACATGCTTGCAAAATGATTGGTTGTGATTTAATGCTTAAGAGACAAGTTTTTTCTACTCTGTAAAAGGTCCAGCGGGGTCGCACAGACCCCATGTGCGCTTTTTACAAGTTGTAAAAAAATTTTTTACACTGTCAATTTTCGGGACAACCCTCCATGCTATTTCCCCCGCTGTCCGACCGTGACATTTGCCGCACTCTACCAGAGCGTCTCGCTAAGGCCGTGGGAAACGTTAGCCTGAATATGTCTCTTTTTATCCAAAACACTTAAAAAAAATTAGCTAACTAAAGAAGTTGCAGTGAGAAATAGATGCATCTGAAGGAAATTTTGAAGGTTTCCATTTATTTCTTGCTATAAGCCGACCAGAAAACACAAAGTTAAGTTGCATTTTCAGGCTGTAAAATAAAACGATCTCCTTCTGTGGTTTTCTCCCTGTTCAGTCTCTCTGGTTGGCCCCTGCCTACTTTCTGGAGTTTGAAGGCGTCAACACTTTTGCCCTGGTCTGGCTCGCCGGATTGCTGTTCTTGGTCGTCAACTGTTTCATCTTGATTCAAATCATAACACATTACAAACCCAAACCCCCTTCACAGAGACCAAAGACTGAATGACACTCCACTGGGTTGAAACAGGAACATTTACACTGCAAAAACACAAAATCTTACCAAGTATTTTTGGTAAATACTTGGTATTTACCAAGTATTTTTGGTTTGGTTTCTAGTGGAAATATCTTTGTACACTTAAAATATTTTGATAGTATCATGACTTTATTCTTGTCATTTACATTTTTTCTAGTATACCCTGATACTCCTTCATCTATTTACTGTAGAAACTAGACCAAAAATACTTGGTAAAATGTTTTTTTTTTTTGCACACATTAAACTTTCCAACCAGGACTCAAGCAAAGAAGACGCACCAGTAAAAAACATTTGTATTTTGCTCAGTTTCTCTCAGCTGTCTTTTCATAGACTTCCTTCACTATAATCTAAATCATGTTGTCAGAGATCAGTCATATATTGTATAAAAGCCTCAGCTGGATTATCAGTTATCCTGAGTTAAACCCTTGGATTACATGCTTATGTTGGCAGGCCGAAGCACTTAGATTCACAGCGATGCACAGACTGCAAACAATTACTACTCTGCTTTGTGTGGCCTAAAATCTTTGACGTTTGCCCCCAAAATAACAAGAATTAGCAGATTTTCCTAACCTGTTGCTGGGAGCAAAATACAGATTATAAATCCAGTGTTAGAGAATTTCCCTGTGTCTTCTTATAAACTGAGTTTTACACACTCCAGGGCTAATTTAGAAGCCAGTTTTATGCTGGAGCTGTTTGACCCTGCTAACCCTACTGTGCCGACCGGATTAAGTTCAGGTAAATCTCAGCTAAATCGTGTCATGGTGACCTGGATTCTGACCTATAAACCGTGCTTTGCTTCTCCACAAACTCTTAATAACATTCAGATGATATCCGCCCTGCAAAACACACACAATTCAAGGCAAGGGTCCCAGTTCATGTCAACGGGTGGGGGGGGGGGTAATGTTGATCAGAACAAGCTTCGCCGCAGCTGCAGTTCGCAGTTCTCACCACCAGGCTGAAGCATTTGCCAGCGAAACGTTTGTGTAAACTGCACAGATTAATCAGTCAACTGGAGCATGAATACGACTCAAAACAAACAGTGGTTCCCTTAATCTCGCCATACTTTCTCCTCCTAATCTCACATGGAAATCATCAAAGCGTTCACTTCGGTCCCGCTGATCCGGAGTGTGTTTGTTGGTGCTGCTGCTGCTGCAGCCCGAGGGCTGACAGCAGGAGGATACAATTTACGAGAAAATAATACGTGTGCTTTGCTTGTCGTCTATGTTGGAAAAGGGTTGAATTTGTTTTTTCCCAAAAACGTTTATCTAAGTGACTTGGTTTGTGTGTCCCATGTGGGGCGTGCGTGTTTGGGCTGACTCACGGGCAGCTGCGGCCTGAATACCCGGTTTATGAATCACCGGGTTGCACTGAGTGACCTTTCAGCTGCCTTTGGGCCCATATCCAAGCCATTTTCATTCTTAACCACCGTCCGGCTGAATACCACAACATTCTGGATTTTATTTTTAAAAGGAATCTGTTGACTGTATCAATGGCCTGGGCCTGTCCTCCTCAAACTGGTGTTGTGTTTTCTAAACGAGATGCTGTTTTCAGTCAGAAACAAAATCCAAAATGGCTTCCACGTGGTTATTAATATTTGCCATAATTCACTGTTGGTTCCTTCCTCGAGTCGCCCCTCCCAGCCTCACGAACATGTTTCTGTAGTGTTGGAGTTTACATTATGTTAAATACTTTGTTGTTTGCATTGTAGCGCCTAGTTAGCCGTTTAACTGAACACTTCCATTAGCAAACATGATTACGTGGAATATTACGTCGTTTTGGGATTCAAATTTCAACTTTTGTGATTGAGTAGAAGTTCCCTGAAGCTTGCCTCAATAAATATCAAATCCTCCAAAGACCCTGATGTAAAGTTTTTTTTTAGTTTTTTTTTATATCTGGTAGAGATCACACTAATGCTAATTTGCTAAAAGTGGAGCCAATTTTTTTTATTTAGCCTATTTATGTTTTTGCTAAATTTCAAAACGTTTAGCCCGCTTACTGTCCTGTAAGTCATTAAAATCAAGCACTTACTGATAGCAAGCAATTTATTTCTATTTTATGTAGACATAATATGCAATGAAATGTAAAAGTCTTTTTCTTGCCGGTATTAGAGCACTCAGGAGGAAAGCACCTGTAAAACCTTTTCATGCCCAACAGCAGGATGGTTTTCCTCAAATTTTCAGTGCAAGTTTGAAAATTTGCACCGAAATTTTTCAGTTCAAATTGAAAATTTGCCAGTAATGTCTGATGGTCAGACATTACTGGTGGTCAGTAATGTCTGAGCACCAGCTCATTCTTTGTCGTCATGGTGACCATACTGCCAGATGGTAGTTTTCACCATTTTCGTTGTGGCGTTGGGTTTTTAATCAAATCTCCACCCCTCAGAAGAAGGAAATAATCGGTTATTTACAGCCTCATAATGTATTTGGCTACTTAGATGGACTTTTATCTGCCGATCCAGATTTTGGCCGAAACCAGTGTTTATAATTTTTATTAAAAAGTCCCTAAATAGAGATACAAAGCTGCTAAGTTGGCAACACTGGTGTGATTATTTTTATATTTTAGTGATGAAGGTGCTTCGGATCAGAGGGAGGGATAACTCTGATGAAAAGAAGGAAAACGTGAATTCATCGATAACCCCATCGCAAAATCCCATGTTTTCCTTATGTTTTGCAGCTTTAGTTTTTACTCCACTGTCTTTATGTATCGCATACAAAAAGCACAGCCTATACTTAAACACGTTCCATTCCTGGAATATGTTCTGAACGTTGTAAAAGGTTTTAAAACTGCATTTTTATGGAACCACAAGAGGGTGTTTTTTGTTGTTTTTCAGTTTGGAAAATGTTTTTATGGATGCAGAAATATGCTTTGGACTGGGCCTTGTTCTGATTTGCTCCAAATGTTGCACTTCTTTCTTCATCCAAGCAAAAGCTGTTGATTAGTTTCGGACTGCAGGTAGGATGAGTACGACTCTTAACCTGGTCACAGAACCATACCAGAGGAAAACCTGAAACAATTCTCAAAGCCTTTGGATTGGCTGTTATGTGTCTAAACCTGTATTTCTTTTAAAGTGTATGGAATATTGTAGCAAAAATGTAGTAAACTCCTGGAAGCCATCAGGAAGCTGGTGTCATTAAATGACCTTTGACACAGAAGACATTTAATGACGACTCAAGCGGCTTAAGAAAATAAGCATTAAGTCGAGGCGCTTTGTTGTCCTTCATTAGCTAATTGAGGCAAACAAACAGAGTTGGAGTCTTTTTAGTGGGAAGCTTCAATATTTTACTGACTTTTGTTTGAAATGTCTGTTGGGTGGTATTCTTTCTTTTCATCTAATATTTTTTATTCAATGGATTTTTCGAAAAGAGTTTTCTTTACTCTGCCATCTGAAAATAAAAGCTTTAATCTAATTTCATGACTACTTCAGAAGTTCCTATGAAGTATATTTAGTTGAAGGTTCTCACATTACGCACCAACCAAACACACATTTCAATGGAATTATGTGGGATTTTTAATGGGATGGAGCAACAAAAAAGTTCTCCACAAATGCAAAGTGGATGGAGGAAGATTCACAGTTTTTAGTTTTGTAATAAAAAAAAAGTAGTTTATTTGTATTCAGTCTTTTTTTAAAGGCTGATTCCCCTTATTAAAACCCAGCCTGTCAGAAATCACAAACGAGTTTAACTGTAATTTAATCTCCCCATATACACATTTGATCAATCAATCAACTTTATTCATCTAAATAGGTAGATTTGATTAAAGTGAGGTCACTCAGCCTTCTTGCCACACAGGAAACTGTACATCAATATAACAATAAATACTAATCTAACATCATTGAAAATGTTCTGGTGCTCAATACTTTTGAGATGTTAAAAACCATGAAAATAAAATAAAAGCCAACAGCAGCAACAAAAACAGCATCAAAAAAGAAAAGAAAAAGGGAAAAAATGCAATTTCTCTGCTGGGAAAGAAGATTTCACCTAAACACAAGCCAATCATGGAGAATTTGTGGCAAAAAAAAAAAAAAAGTGTTTACATGCACCCACCATCTGATCTGACTGAGCTTGAGCAGAATTATTATTACTAATTGGGATTGTTGAAGAGCATGCTGCCCTTTTCAGGTTTTAGCTGAAAATGTTATAAAAAAATAAAATAAAACAAAGAAAGAAAAACATGAGCAATTTCTTTCCCCTTCATTGTGATTACGTCCTACTATTTGTTGTTCTATCAAGTCAAATCCTAATGAAGTAAACTATATTTAAAAAAATAAAAAGATCAGGGGGATGAACCCTTTTGCTAAACACTAAATAAGTGCATTAACATAATTATGGTTTCATATATTCAGGTTTCTAACCCTCGTGTTGCTGAGAGGGTTTGGGAAAATAAAATAAATGCATGTATAGTTTTTTCTCTCTCTCTCTTTTTTCCTTTGGTCCAACAAACCTACAGAAGGTTGTTGGTGTGTATGGCGAAGAGTAGAGTTATATAAATGCTCATGTAACCTTTGCACTGTAAACGTACTACTGATCTCAGCCGACTCATATACTCACAGACTGCTTGTGCCTCACAGACACAGCTGTCAGGACGCATCAGACGTGGCTCGCACCACAGCTGCCCAGAGCGCCCACCGCCGCCTCCTGATTGGATGTCCTCTTTTCGTCGCTCCTTTCGCCTCTCAGCGTCTCTTCTCACTTCTACGTTTGTCTCACTTCGTCTCCTTCCTTACTGTTGTCGATGCACAAAACGCCAGGGTGGTTTGGTCGAAGTTAAATGTTCGAAATTCGCTTCCTCAGCTTTGCACCTTTTGTTTGTTTGTTTTGCTTTTACAGTAATTGCTATGTTTTTGTAAAAACAGTCGAAGTATGCCACGTGGATGAGAGTAATGGGGAAATCCATTCCTCCACCCAGCAGTCATGTTTTTGGGGCTGTGGGAGGAAGCCGGAGTACCCGGAGAGAACTCGACTTTGGCACCAGATTTAATCCAGGATCCTTTTTATTTTCTACAATAAAATGGACCGCCCCACTTCGCAGCCCCGAGAAAATTTACAAATGACATATTTTGTTGCCCTTCAAGCAGTCGAGCTTCATTAATGTGCACATAAACAAACAAACTCGCCTCCGACGCAACAGACATCTCCACATGGTGCTTAATGATTTATGTAACTCTTGGAGCTTGATGAACATGACTAGCGTGAATCAATTGTTTTGCACAATGTTTCATACGATGCCATTATAAATGAACCTCATTTTGTCGAACATGTTAATTTATGCATTTTTGTGTGATAGAGCAACATAAAGAAAGGGCATAATTCTAGAAAAAAACATACTTTTTCATTTTATTGTAAACAAAAAAGCTAACAAAAAAACAAAAAAACAAAAAAACGTGTGGCGCATTTTCCGCACCCTTTACACTGACGCCCCTGAATAAAAGTGTAAGAATCTACTTTATTGTTAAACAGGGCCTGTCGAGCAGACAACAGTTACATGTGGGGTACCCCAAGGTTCAATGCTGGGATCCCTCCTGTTTAATATGTTCCAACTAACTCATGAGATTAGTTACCATAGCTACACAGCTCACCACGTGACTCCGAACCCATCGAAGCACTGAACAGATGCTTAGATCAAAACAGATTGTTTAAAATTTTAAAAAATACCTCTGTTAGTTTATAAATCACTGCTTAGCACCAAAACACATTCAAGGTCTGCTGCTGTCGTCGGATCAGTCTTCCAGACCTCTCGGCTCGTCTGGATTTGGTCTGCAGAACCAGAACCAAACACGGAGAAGCAGCATTCAGCTTCTATGCACCATAAATCTGGAACAAACGTCCAGAAAACTGCAAAACGGCCTGAACATCGAGAACCTTTAAATCAAGTCTAAAAGCCCACCTGATAAACATTGATCAACATATTTGCTGTATATTTGCTTGACAAAATGTACTATTTATTGCGTGTTTCATAATTGATTCCTGTGTGACGTGCAGCACTGTGAGCTGTCCGGCTGCTGATCATGTCAACTCGACTCGACTTGACTGGCGTTTCTTTTTTTACTAGGTTGTTTGTCCTGCTGCCTAAGCGAGTTACTCGACTCCCTTTACGATCTAGCATCTACCTAATGGGTGCTTGATATTCACTTGCACGTGCACAAATGTACGTAAACACTCTCAATCATCCTAATTAGTCAAATCCCGGCACCAACCGATCCTGACTCAGCCTGTAAGTCCCTGTAAGCTATACGCTAAGTGAGGAGAAACAAACACAGGCTTCTGAGAGGGATTAGAAGGAGGAGCGATTAGAGCGTCGCCGACCGTCTGAGGTGAGGTAGAGGTCCAAATTAATGAGGTGTTTTAATGAAAACCTGGTGGAGCGAGAGGTCAAAATAAAAATGAACCTGATAAAGCTTTAAAACTATGTTTCTTCTTCTTCTAAAAGTTGGGATTAATTCATTTACACTATGGATACCAGATTATATTGGTTTCAGTGTATTTTTAATCTATATGGAGTCTTTTCTTTAGCAGCATAGCACTTATTGTTTGAGAAACCTGCATCTTTTTTGATAAACCAATCTCCAATATTAAAGCAATACTAAGATTAGCTGAGCAGACTCACTACCACTGGTTGCTACGCCAACAGTAACTACGGACCATCGCATGTCCGGGCTTTGACGTCATGTAAAGTGTCAGATCTGAAGGATGTTGTCAGCTGGATGCCAGAAATGTCAAAATTTGCTCTTTTTTTAAAATTCGTCTTTAGAGTTTATCCCCAACATGTTGCAGCGCACTTTATTAGCTGCTTCAATGTGAGGAGCAGGAAATAAGATTTCACCACAGAGTACTTGCCGTTTGTTGAGCTTTGGCCTACTTAGACGCTGCGGCCGTTCTGAAACCATTTTTTTTTTCTTTCACAGATCTAATGAGTATAAACCTGTGCCGTGTAACCAGGGATGAAACATAACAGGAACAAATCGCTAGTTTGTTTTGTTTTCTGCGTGTGTGTAACTAGGTTACAGTCATATTTTGTTATAGAACTACTAAACATGTGTACTGTCGCCAAGATAGTTCCCATATTTCACTGTAAATATTGCAAAAACCTTCGTGGCTTTGAGTTCAGGGCTCCCTGCCTCGTTTCTTCTTCTGTGGTATTCTGTTGATTAGTTCTTTGGGCTCCTTGTGCTAATGTGACGGCTTGAAGGAAACGCAGAGTCACTGTAAGCTTGGCTTTATGTCTTCATGGTTTTGTTATGTTCATGTCAGGGAGCAAGTAGGACGATGGCGCCTCGCGGCAAATACTTCATCAAAAAAAATAACAAACAGAGCTATGCGGATATTTGTTTGTGGGCAAACACAGAAATTTCACGAGTTGTAATAAAAAAATAATAAAAAAAGCAAAATCTCTGTTTAGTCCTGATTCCTCTGTGACCTGACGGGTAGCAATCCCAGAATGCACTGCGGCGGACACTTCCTGTGAGAAATTAGGTGAGGCAGCAGCTCATTTTAAACAGCTGCTTTTCTAACTTCCTGCTGGGCATCTTCGCTACTGCTAAAGAGGAAACAGGAACTAAAGATTTGGCTTCATCTTCGTCTTAATCTTATTTTATATTATTTTCTCACTCATATCTCCAGCTGGCCATATTTTCTTTCTTGTCGACTTATGAATACTGCAACATTTTTATATAAGAGGGTGATAAATGTACATCAAAGTGAAAGGGACTTATGACGTTTGCAATATTCATCTCTTCGTGTTTTTGCACACCACACTGATTCCTCTACAGTCCCAATAACGTTGCTTAAACATTATTTCCCAATACGCTATGTGGAGTTAAACCTGAGATCTGAGAAGAATCAAAATCCACTTTTCTTTTTTTTTCCAGCTCAGATACTCAGTTTGGATGAAATCGTCACACAATTGTTTTTTTCTAAATTTATCCCTTTTTTTTCTCTTGAGAGATGCAGACGGAGTCTTTTAATAATTCATTTGCTCCGTCTCTTACAGTCGAAGAGACAGTGCAGAGCGATACTTAGCAATGTAATGAGGTTAGAACAGCGTTGACCCTTTTCCGGCCTTTTCCTTCTGCTTCTCTCCCACGTTTATATTGGAATTCTGCTGGATTGTGTTTTTTGTCGTCACGTTCGGATTTTGTCGTCTGTGTTTGCGGCGCTTTCGTGACTGCGTCTCCACTCCTAAAGTGGCCAAAGGAGTCCATATTGACCCATTTCATTGTAATTAAAATGGGGGACTCTGACCGAAAAGGGAGGGTGGGAAATTTCACCGGGTGTTATTCCCAGCTCTCAGCAGTCTGTAGGTGTGAAAAGCATTGCAGAAGCAGCAGAATGTGTGAAAGTTTTCAAACGTAAAGAAAACGGAATAATCGTCCATCGCATAGATGAATGCAGGAGCAGTTGTTTTGTGCATTTTGACAATTTCTGTTTTCTTCATTCTTAATCTTCGATCTCAGAAAGTTGCTTTATGAATTTTGCCTAATCGAAGCAGCAGAAAGCCAGGCTTGATCAACTCCAAAAGCTTTTCAACTGGATCTAGACATCAACCAAACTCTTCTGTGTCTGCTTCTTGACATTTCCCCTTTCATGCTTTTTAAAAAGATGGACACCGTCCAGCTCTTTTCATCTAATTTATGAAAAGAGCTTCCCCGTTTATTTTATTTTTTTCCCCCCAATTTTTTATTATTTTTTTTCTTACTGTACAATCAGAAAAGGGCTGGACAAGTTCAGCTTTCATTGGAGGTTTGCAAAGAGGAAACTTTTGCTCTCTAAGAAAAACACGGAGGCCGGATTGGCGTTTGCCAGGGAGGGAAGTAGACAAACCCAGGATCATTTGGAAACCGTGACAGGGGACGTATAAAATATAAAGCATTCTGGAAAAATGAACCTAGTACCAAATGTGAAGTGAAGAGTCGTGGGTTTTGGATGCCCAAAACATCCAAGTGTGAAAACTGGCTATTGCTAAGACATATGAACTCCTGGATCCAGGTTTAAGGCCAAATCTTGATCTTATTGAGATGTTATGGGATGATTTGAAACATCAGGCAAGACGAACAGGACTGGTGCAAAGTTTCCTTAGTCTAATGTCAGAGGCTAAAACAAGCCTCTCACAAAAGGTATTTCAGCTGTAGGGGGTTAAACATAACTACACCACATTGGCCAAAAGTATTTACCCATCCACCTTTCCAAACCGGCTTTCCGTTCTCACTCCATAGGAACTCAGTGGAGTTATGCCCCACCAAGCTGGCCTTGCTTTGAGCTTTGGTTCTCAGTCAAGTTGGAACAGGAAGGAGCCATCCTTAAACTGTTCCCACAAAGTCGGTTGGCATGAAATCCTCCTAGATAACTTGGCCCGCTGCGGCACTCGCAGCTCCTTTTTACTGGAACAGAGGTGCCGAGCCCAGCTAATGAATAACAGCCCCGCAAAAATAATCCCACTCGGTGCCACCAGGTAAGAGTAATTCTCCCAGCAACTGCCAAACCCAAACAAGCCCACGGGATTGTCGGAGAAGGGATGAATCAGCGCCACGCGGCGTACTTAGCAAGCTGCTTCTGATATCTTGCATCGCTCTTGATGGTACAAGCTTCAGATTCTGTTACTCGGCCGTTCCGTGTAGCTTCCCATGCGCTGTCCTTGACCCAGTTTGAAGGACACATGAAGCTTGGAGGTCGGTAGCTTTCGACTGCAGAATGTTGGGGAACTTTCTGTGCCACAGCTTCTGCCTGAGATGTGCTTTACCACTCAGTAACTTGAGTTGTGGTCATTCCCAAACTCTTTTAATCCTGCTAACGGTTGACTGTGTAACAGTTTAGTTGTGAGCAAGTTTTATGGCTGGACTTTGTCCGCAGGCGTCGTTTGTATCACTGTATGATGCGAATTCCCCCAAACCTCCTGAGACCATTATTTGACTAAGGTTTCACAAACCTGTGAAGAAGAAGTCAAACTCTTCAAACAGAAACGAAGACTGAGAGGAAATGAAAATGTCTTGAATTATTCATGTCTTCATTACACCGGCCATGTTTCAGTGTTTCAACACGATATGTGCAGCCAACTAATCCTTAAACCAATCTCTCTCTCTTTCTCTCTCCAGGCTCAGAATCCTCCACACACATCAGAAATTATGGAGATTTGTACGACTATTACCAAAAGTTAAACTGAGCATTAAGGCTCGAGAGGAAGGCTCACGGGTCTGTTATTATTTCAGCGTGCGGTGTTGGCGTTCAGGGACGGCTCCAAAGCGTGTCGTGTCTGGTATACGTTAGCTCTCACCGCCTGGCAGGAGGAGTAATCCTGCTCTCCCGGGAATCCCGGAGATCAGGAGCTAACCGCCGCTTTTAGGTTTCATGTCTTTCCCCCTCCTGTCCCCTGGCTCGCTCTCCGTTCTCGCTCTTTCTGGGGGAGGAGGGGGATACCAGCGGGTCCCCGGGCCCGCCGCCCCGGCCCAGGCAGCGGAGAACGATGTGCGGTGAGGACTGTCAGGCCGGCTTCGCAGCACATCAATCATAGAGCGAATGCGGCCAGCGGCGCAACGTATCCTCACTAGTGTTTATGTATTATTAAAAGATTAAAGATAATCCAGAGGAGGAAACTACACTTGGTGAAACGTTTGAAAAATTCAGAGGCCATTAAGGAGACAAAGATGTTTAGTGAACAATAAAATGTGGTTATTGTTGGAGCTCTGGAGCAGCAGACTGATTTAATATGCTGCTCAAAACTATTTATTCGACCATTATGTTTGGTGTAAAACTTATATAGAATAATTTTTATTAATGCTACAAAAGACTTTATTTTTTTTCAAACTCCATCTGTACAAACCTATTGAAGGTGTGACTGTAAATTCAAGTCATTAGATGGAAGATTGCACGATATTTGTTTCCAAAGATTTTAGTGATGCTTTTTAGGAAAACTATTGTTTGCAAAAATCACACAATTAGCTTAAAAATATCATTGCAGAACAATTAAGTCTACTGACCAATGATTTGGATTTAAATATGGCTGCCACACTTTTCCCCATCTCGCCAAGTACGTTAACATTTTGAAGAAAAAAAAAAATCATGACAGATCAAAACGTGGACATTTTTTGCGAAGCAACAAATCCTTGTGTGTGTTTGAAATATTTAAGTCACTTTTGTAGCACTCATCCTGAATATGGTGTGTATGCCGGGATCAGACGTGTGGAGTTTACAGTGCTGCGCTGTGTCATGATTGGGTGTGTCACTCGTCCTTGACGTCATGCTTCTGGTAACGACCCTCTGGCTTTTATCAAGTCCAAAGTCAGATAAAGTTCCTCCAGAAATCTGTAGAACATGTCATGCTTCCTTCTTTTGACAAACTTTATGGAGATGCTGATTTCATTTGCAGGACTTGGCACTCTTTGGCGCACACACACACAGACACACCTACCAGCACCCAGTTTATTGACCTTTTTATCACTGTACTTGATTGGCCAGAACACTGGCCTGATCTAAGCTCCAGAAAAATCTATGGAAATATGTCAGTGTTATGATCCTCGGGGCAGTTCATTTATTTTGCCCTTTGTGGTTTTGGATTTTCTTCACTTTGATTAGTGTTAATTTCTCTGGGTCCCAGTTCTGCTTTCTGTTTATCATTCACCTTCCCTGAGCCTGCTAGTCTTCTCCCCTTCATACCAGCTACCTGATTCTCCCTGCCTGCATTCTGCCTCGTTATGGGTATTACGTAAAATTGTTGTTTTAGAACTATACATCATACTATAATGTTATTCCCTCATCAAAAACATGACGTGTTAATGTCTAAAATTCTTGAATCTCCATAGCAGCCATTCAGCAGTGCCCAAACGCTAGGCTCTCACAAAGCTCCGCCTATTTCCACAAAGATCCTCCTTGCAGCTTCAGTCCATGGCTGAGCTTCCACCTCACAAAGCTTCCCCACACGGATCCTTCAGACTAGCCAGCAGCAATTAGCAAACACCTGGTGGAACTGAGCTATAAATCAGTGAAACACTGGTAAAAATGTGCGATGACTTCCTGAAGGTGGAATGTCAGAAAGAGCAGGTGCTTTGTAAAGAGACAGAGGACAATTTCAAATTGTGAAGTCAAATTTCTTTATGTTTGGTATATAGAACATTTTTATAGCTACTGAAGGTAACATAGTTGATTGATTGTGCTATAAAATGGCAATGTGTGTCTGGGAAATACATAATACCACCCTTTTAAAACATCTGTTCTATCACTAGTTTTGATAACTTTTCGCTGCCTTTATGGCAGACATGCCTCAAGTGATTTTCAGACAAAAATTCAACACCCAGACTCTTTATATGTAAAGAAAATCTTTAATATTTAAGTCCCATTTGCAAAAACACATAAAACATTGGAAGACACTGC
>CAEFZX010000955.1:0-40454 GCA_903066825.1 Alfaro cultratus | reverse complement strand
AAAAAAAATATATATATATATATATATATATATATATATATATATATATATATATATATATATATATATATATATATACTGTAAATAACAAAGTTTAAAAACACAAAGGTTTTGATTGTCATCATTACAATGGGAAGTACTGTATTTTAATTCTGTAATGTATTTATAGTGTTTGCTACCTGATTTTTTTTTTTTTTTTTTTTCAGTTTGTTGAAGCCATTTTTGAGCAACCCAAAGCCCCAAAAACTAAGGTGAAGTTTAGAGAAAGATATATGTGTACTTAGGATATAAAAAAATATTTTATCACAAATAAAATTTCACACTACTTGTATAAATAGTGCTTAAGCTGAAAGGTGAATTTGGTCATCTTTAAAGATTTGTTTGGTGGGCTCTGAGTACTGTTGATCTGGTTCTTTTCAAGAAGAAAGAAAACGTATAACATTTTGGTTTGTTTTATTTTTTTTTCTGTCTTTCTTTCTTGAAATAAATCCAGTGAAAGGTGCTTTGGTGGTTGATGTGTGTTTGTACAGAAAGGCTTCACAACATAACTACCATAAAGGTCTACTTGGGTGCCTGAAGTTGCATGCTGATGATACTAGTCATAGTAAAGGCATCTTTGTGGATCCAGTTGGATCATGTTGCACTATTACATTAATGTCCATGTGAGAATAGAAAACATTTCCACATCTCTGTTAAAATTCCATGGTTTTGTTCTATAAAAGTAAGACCAAGACAAATAATTTTAGACCTATTTCTACCTTTAACTTAATCCATATCTTCTACAACACACACAGGATAGAAAAAATAACTGAACTCTCCCCTTTTTTCTGGTGTAGGGTAATAAAACACAGCAATCTAAATATTATAAAAGAATTGGGCACATTTACTTAAGATGTCAGACCGTCACATGAATCTCATTGATCAAATGTATCAGTCAGGAGAAGGCTGATATATACAATATAACATGTAACTCAGAAGGTAGTCACCATCCAGGGGATAAAATATAGTGCAATGGAAAAAATAATGAAAAGACAGGAAGTAAACATCTGCAACATTAAAGGAGCTGTGTTTTATGGCTGGTATTTGCTAGGTACTTTAATCATTTAGGCTATTATGTAGCTAAACTTTTTTTTAAAAAAATGGTTAATTTGTTGCTTAGTCTGTTTGTGTCAAGTATTTTTTTACTCTTATTGGGGTTTTCAAAAACCTTTTTAAATTGTATTTGTATCTGCTTTGTACACATGTTATGACTTGTTGAGTCATTGTGAGTAGTGATTATCCATTATATATTTTCATATAGCACAAAAAAGTAAAACCTGAAGTTTAATTGAAGTGGTAGATGTGAGAACAATCTCTTGTAATCTCCAAAAATAGGTTTAGGTCTACTTCCAAGGACACACATATTGCCATCAGCACTTTGCATTGAAAGAGCATCACAGGAAAGTTAGCTAATTATGGGAAGATTGTGCACAAAAAGAAAACTATTTATTGACTCAATAACTTCACAGAGAGGTTCAGTTACTCTGAGAAAAATTATTTACATTCTATGATAATACAATTTAGGAATTAGTGTGCTACAACCAGAGTAGAACTTGTTTAGGAATGGTGGCAGGCAGGCTTGAATGTTTCTGCAAGCACAGTAAGCTAGAGACTCTTTAATGCTTCTGCTGGTGTTAAGGAGGGTTAGCAAATGAGCCACTTCTCTCCAAGAAAAACATCAAGTACAGAGTGACATTCTGCAGTAAGTAGCATGATTAGACCAAAATGGTTATTTTCTTGGATTAAAGCCCCTCCAAACGGTTTCTGAAATGTGAAATTAAGGAGAAGACAGTGAAGGAACTTGTGTCCTCCTAAGAAAGCGGATTCACAATTTTGCATAAAATCAGTACCATGAATAAAACATCTTCCAAAAGCATCTTTGCCCAAAGATTCAGGACTAACAGTAATGATGAAGCGTGATGAAGCACAAGGTAAAAGTGATAACTAAATGCATAACAAAGAAATCCCCCAGATCCAAATCTTAAATCCCCAAAACTGTTGAGGAGTAGCATAAACTTGTTGACGTGAAGGCCGGCCAGTTTGGTCTGAATGAGCAGACAAACATCTGCAGCTTAAATTGCTGAAGAAGTTAATGCTGGGCCTAATAGAAAGGGATCAGAATACAGAGTGCATTGCAATATGTTTTAAATGGGGAATCATCAACTATTCAGGGTCATAATTTTCTGCCTTTCACGCTTTCTAAATGCGTATTAATAAATTTCAGTATTCCATAGAAACATTTCACAAAAAGGTCTAAAATTTCTGCAGTAGTAAAGTTGTCATAAAGTAGATGAAAACACAATTTCTGTGAGTAAAACCAAAATGCAGTCATGAACTTGGAATGAGCGTGGTGAAGGATTTAATGATAATGCAGAAAACAGAGGATAGAGTAACAGGAGGAATCAGCAAAGAACAATGGAAGCCTGTGAGTTTATATGCACAGGAAAGAATGGAGAACTCATTTTTAGTTAATCAGGAGATCTGCAGTGGAAGAGAGCAAAGAGGAAGGCTGAGGGAAGGTGAATAATTAACACAAAGGAAACTGAACTAGACAAAAAGTAACTTCAAACCAAGGGGTAGAGACCTGACAACAACCTAATAGAAATGAATGTGCAAAAAACAGAACACAACAATAAACTGAAAAACTAAACAAAGGACACTTCAGTATGACTTTTACGTACGGAAGAGGATTAAAGAAAGAAATTTAAAAAAAATTTAAATTCTGACATTAAAGTCAGAATTCTGAGATTAAAGTCAGAATTCTGACTTTAAAGAATTCTGACTTTAAAGTCAGAATTCTGACTTTAAAGAATTCTGAGAACTTTAAAGTCAGAATTCTTTTTTTTTTTTCGGTGGCCCTAATCATCTTCCGTAGACTTTAGAAAAAGAAAAAAAAACCTTCCTCCTATGTGAAGTTCTAGTGGTGCCCTAAGTCGGTCCTCGAGGGCCGGCATCCTGCGTGTTTTCGTTCTCTCCCTGCTCGTAGTTACAACCTTTTCAGCAGGTCAATGTTCTTCTTAGCCCTTGTAACGAGCCATCATTTGATGCAGGTGCGTTAAACCAGGGAGAGAACTAAAACATGCAGGATGCCGGCCTTCCAGGACCGACTTTGGACAAGGCAACTGCTTGGTTTGTGTTCTTTGGTTCTGTTCTTATAATTGGCAAAAAAAAAAAAAAAAATCATCAATTTTTCATTAAAAAAACAATATAGACCTTATGTGGAAAAATGCTAGATTGAATTAAAACTGAAAAAAGTCGTCACTGTTTTAAATTTAGGTACACATAGGTCTGAAGTTTATTTGTCAAGATATGTAATGTAGTAGCTTTTTGTCTTTTTTTTAGCGGTTCTTCGAATATGTGGTCCAAACAGATAAAGAAATTATTCTTCGATAAAGTAACCTGGTGACAAGACATTAAAAAAATGCAAGAAAAGCTAAAATGTTAAAACTCTTCTCTGATGTTCTCGCGTTAGCTGGGGAGCGTGATCTGTGCGCAGAGGGAACTGCAGGTATTTCGCCATTGCTGTATGAAGAGTTATCTGGCCTGGCATTCAGCTGTCAACAAAAAACTTGCGGCGCGGGACGCGGAGCTGCGGAGTCGAGGAAAAGCTTGTCAGCTGCTCCTTGAACCAGTATCCACCCCTGTCCCTCCCCGGAGAACACTTTCATGTGAATACAGAGTCTACAGACGAGGCAATTATGTCCAATCTCAGCAAAGGCGGCACCAAGAAGGACACCAAAATGAGGATAAGGGCCTTTCCTGTAAGTGCACACCGCAGCAGGTGCTCCTGTTGTCCGTCTGGCGCTCACTCGACCCCCGCAGTCTCAACTGCTGGCTAAGCGATAGTAGGCCTAACAGCTGAGTGGCATATTCGAGTTGGCTGTCCGTAAACAAAGTGCAGTCACCATATATACAGTCGCTTGTGTTTGTTGTCGCGTAGTTTGGTGCCCAGTTTAGTGTAACAGCACCACATTTTCAGCGGTTAAGTGTCCGTTTTATTTTTCTAAACGAATAAACAAATGCAACTCCCCGACGGAAGCTAGCTAGTACTGTCTGTCCACGTAGCCGTGGCTAACATTTCCCCCCGCTCTTCTTGACTCTTGTTTTTAAAGCTTATTGTTTGCAAAGATACAACATTCATTCATTTAGGTTAAGCATGCCATAATACTACTATCTAAATGTTTAAAAGAATGATGTGTCGGTCGCATGTAAGAACGATTAGCTGCGTTTCTACAGCTACCAATGGATGCTAATGACAACCAAGTCCGCTAACCTAAATTCAGTTTTATTGGCATTATATGTCTTTCTGTTATTTCATGACTGAAATTGTAATGTAGGGATTCTGTTCTCGCCCTCCTAACGTTGCCTTTTTCTGCAAATCACCTTAACATCTAATTTTCAAGCTGATCTCATTCTGCATTAGCATCTCGACAGGCTATGGGACTATTTAGCTTCTGCATCCATATTTCTGCTGAACTGGTTGTTTATTGTTTAGTTACTTAAGGTGTTGTGATTGTCACATTGCTTTCATTGTTTGCTTGTGTCAGTGCAACCAACTACACACACTGAGTGTTGCCCTGTCTAGACAGGATCTCACAAGCTTCATGACATGCATGTGTTTGAGCCTGTTAAGTCAGAAGCACACATGATTATTGTTGTTTATTTATTATTAGTTATCTATTTAGGCACTGAGTGACCTGGGGTGAAAGTATGTTCTAATCAGTCACTATATTGTAGTTGACCCACAAAATACCTGTAGGATGAACTTTTGGTTGGTAATCCATGTTGCCAACCAGAATTTGGCTTGTTGAATTAAACCCACTCACTGTCACTTTGCCTTAACCTTCTTCTACTTTGTACCTGCAAACAAGCCGTTTTTACACATCAACATGGCATAAATGATTAGTTTTCTTGGAAAAGTACTTCTGATGCAACATCTGACCACAATTGATTGTGACTTATTTCTGTTTTATAATCACCAATGGTGAATGGATTTACACCCTGCCTTTTTTTCTTATAAAAGAACACAATAAAAATGCAGTACATTATATCAATACGTATACATTACAAGAAGAGAAAGAGAGTAGCCCAAGTTTGATCAGGTTTTCACTTTCAGCCATAACAGTACCTGCTAGTAACAAAGAAGACTGTTGTTTCTTGGTCTTCACTGCAGATACTTTACATTGACAGACTGAAGAGAAAACGTGCCCTCCGCAGCACTTTTTCTAAATGTCTACAACCTCTACCTGAATCTTCTTGAAGTTATATCTTCCATTTTAACCAAGATGCTAATTTTGGTTTTCTTAGCCAAAACCAGTTTACTGTCAGTAGTAAAAATCCTTCAGTCAGATTAAATACAGCTTTATAATTTCTAAAATGAGATACTAATGAGATACTGTTGTTTTCCTTAAAAGGTCCTTCCAGTAATAGATATTTTTTTTGCTTTTTTTGCATTGTCAAGAACAACCATCAAATAATTGCAAGTGTCCACTAGTTAAAGCAGCACTGTTAATTACTGTCAATGCAGTATGAGGGAAATGCTTCATAAAGTCAGTCAGCATGTGTTTAGCATCCAGGGTGTTGTAAAAATGATTCATCACAACAGGTTATAAACTCAGCAGGTCCATTGTGATTCCCTTTCCCATTAAGAAGGCTTAAAATAATTCTGTGGTCTGCAATTTAATTAAGTGTTTGCCAGCTCACTATTAAAGCCAGTAGTGTATAGAAAATAAAGTAGTGAGGAGAAAAAGAAGCTCTGTGGTGATCCAATAGAAGGCAGCAATTGATTGATGAAAAACAGCTCTTGATTCACACACTGGTATCTGTATGTTAAAAAGGGAAAGGAAGACCAGCAACCATCTCTTATCTATTGTAACAGCATGCCAAACATATCTTAGCATATCTTACAAAACTTTGTGGCCTGACTTGACTCAAAGCACATTCAAAATAGAAAAAAAAACCATAGGGCTAGGCTTGTAGTTTAGCTTAATTGTTACTATGCTGTTTTATTGAAATACAAATGTGCAGATTTGGCATAAATTGTAATAATTTAAGTTGAGCTGGGGTCCATTACCAATCAATATCACCCAAACTCCCTTGTTCTATAAAATGTTTTAAGTCCTCTGTCAAAGCAATAATGCAATCCAGTGCTTCTTGTGGTTCCTGTTCAGTCATTTCATATCATATAATTATCAAATACAAATTAGGGCAGGAACTGGACAATAACTAAAAACCTCTTCCTGCCATGTAATTATTTTATTTAACACAGAGATGAGTAAATACGTAATCAGAACTGAAATAGCAGTGAAGAAGGTCATCTTTACTTAACTTTCTTTTTGTTGGTTTGTTTTATCCTCACAGATGACGATGGATGAGAAGTATGTCAACAATATCTGGGACCTACTAAAAAATGCCATCCAGGAAATACAGAGGAAGAACAACAGCGGCCTGAGCTTTGAGGAACTTTACAGGAATGCCTACACAATGGTGCTCCACAAACATGGAGAGAAACTGTACACAGGCCTGCGGGAAGTTGTCACTGAACATCTCATCAACAAAGTAAGAGCACAGATCACTGCACAAACAGGCCTACACAACTTCAGAAGGAGTCTAAAGGTCAAGTGATGGCAGATTGAATAAAGCATTTCTAAGTGCATCTAGCTGTGTTTTGAAAACGGGAATCATTTTTGGGAATGTTTACAGTTGTTTTTTGCTTTACACCCTTAGTAATGACTTCTGGGTGACAGATTTAACCCGTAAAGCAGCCGTGGTATTGCTTGGTTGACCTAAACCTTCTTCTTGGTGGATCTTTCAACACTATTTCCTTCTGACTGATCAAGTGTTTTTCTGTGTCTTTATTGCTGTATTGTCTAATATGTAATCTCAGGACCAGTCAACATTTATTTTATTTAAATTTGCTTAATAACATTGTTTTATCAGTATTTGATGGAAATTTCTGTTGGCTTGAGAATGACTTGGCAGAGGCTAGAGACCAATTACTACTTAACGGTAATATAGCAATACAATATCAGCCTCTGAATATTTCAGAGGTTTTTATACACACGGCACAAAAATGCACACCAAATCATGTAGAAATATGAATATTTATGTTAGTAACAACACACCAATACAACTGAAATATAGTCTTGTTTTGTGAGTGTTTCATGTACTGACACCTCTTTACATTGGGGAAGGGTGCAGTTTCACACTTCTACTTTTAATTTGTCTTCTTCACCCTTTAACTGACAGTTTGGATGTTTATTTTGAAGTCTGTGATGTTAATTATATTACCTTAATCTGTCTTCGGGGGTTCTTAGAGCCCAGAGCTTTGTCACTGCATCTTTTAGCTTCTATTTCATTGTACTCTTTAAAACTCAGCAGCACGTCACATTTGGTTTATATAACCTGGTTTTTACTCCAGACACACAGCATCATCTGTCAGGGCATTCACTTAAGGACTAAATTTGCTTCTTTAGGTGTACGTTATTCTCACAGAACAAAGGTGGTGGTAGTTTTCAGTAGCATCTTTTAAACATTTCAAAAGTAAATTTTTCAGTTTGTTACACAAACCTCGTTAAAATGCGGGACCTGCACAGCAGTTTCCTCTTTCCTATGACTGATTAGGCAGTTTCCAGGTTTATGAGGGGGGATGCAGAGAAGCCGTCAGTTGTGTTTTAAGCCATGTAATCTGTTAGATACTTAGAGGCCTAATTATAATTTTGTTAACAGTACATTTTACAGATTTGAGTTTAGGGATGGCTCATCAAGATTCTTTAAGATGCAGAGCAGCTTTCAGGTACAATGTCTTAAGTTTAGAAAACAAACACCATGCATGCATTTACTAGAAAATAGCCCTTCATTTCAGCAAGACTACTTGATCTACATTAATGTGATTGTGCCCTGTTTACTCAGTCGTGAATGATCTATGACTCTGCAGCCTCCCTGACCAGCGTTTCTGCAGGACAGCTTTAATATGTTGCTCCGACTTGTGGTCAATTGGCACAAGAAAACTACTATGATGTTCTGACAGTATGTCACCTTAAACAAATGGCTTTATCACTTTTTTGAAAGATACATGCTTCAGTAAACTTGCATCTTGCTCATGATGATTTTATAATCCTTTCCTAAAATGTTTTTTTGTTTATAGTTGGACATTCCCTTTCCATATGACCCCTTGATAATTTGACCTGAACATGTATTTGTGTAGTTAGGAACTCTTAGAAATAAGAATTTTGAAAAGTCCTGCAATTGGGATATTCTTGGCTGGAGTATAATTAAGGCTCTTGTTAAATAGCAGTGTAAGTTCTACTTTTCCAGCTGTGCATTAATGATTACATTTCAGCTTGAGAGTTATTTGATCAGACTAGATTATGGAATCAACTGAAGATTTTTATATGAAGTTTCAAATCTGGAAATAATGTAAAACTGTTTTTGGTGCAATAGTATCTAAGAATTGTAAGTGACGACTTGGGAGATGCTTTGCACAGCGACACATTTGATCTTGTTTTGCCACTCCACTAGGACTGCTCAGCACACTGTTACTCCAAAAGCAGCATGTGTAATATCAATATTTCAAAAGGCTGTTTAGAAGACTGTGTCTGTCGACTATTATATTTAAAGCTTTGCATGGCTGTTGAAACATAATTTCCATCTATCATAGTGTTTTGATCAGATTCAGGAATACATATTTGCCTGTTGGATGCAACCTGACTGCAGGAGATGCCCAGATCTTACACAGAAGATTATACTAAACTAATTTAAAGTTGGTCTGTTAGAAGCATCATAATGATAAATAGACAAGGCTGTGGAAAATCTGGATTTATTATTGCTGATGTTGGAATATTTTGCAATAGTACAAGCTTCTGACAATTCTCCAATATTTTGAAACCTTACACTCAACATAATCCATATTTTTCTTCAAAGCATATTTTCTACTGATATTTTATTCTTTGAAAGTTATGTGACCTCAGGGACTGAAAAACAGATTTACTTATCATTAATATCTGTACAGACACCAGTAGAGTCAGTTGTTTATTAATTACTGATTGAGATGCATTTCATCCTTGTAGTTATTCATTTTTAATAAATTAGTTTAATTAAACCTTGGACAAATTATAACTTGTAAGAAAAGCTCTCTATAACCTCGGCCTTTTTAACCTGGCCTTTTTAACCAGAGAAATGACAAATTTCTCTGTCTCCCTCTAAGATCTGATTAGAATCCATACAAAGAAAAAGTTGGATCATTTATGTGATGAAATTGATGTGACAGTGTAGCAGAGGTGATAATTCATCATCTCTGGCTTAAAGGGGAGAAAAAAGGGAAGGTCAGTGTGCCCTGAAGTTTTTACTCTTTTGAGTCCCTGAGTTTCCAGTGCTGAGTCACGCTGCAGTGTCACCAGTATCAGCCTGCCATCTACCTGACTGCAAGACAGTAAACGGCCAGAAAGGGGGGGCAATAACAGGCTGTGCTGCAAACAAATCACAGCTGTCAGACTGTTTCAGGTCTTTTTTTCACTCTTAGATATTACATGTGAAAGGGTTCTTTTGCCACAGAGACAACAGAAACGTTCTGTAGTACAAACTATGTGAACATTTGCTTTTTGTTTTTTTTTTTCTTTCTCTAAGGTACGAGAAGATGTCCTAAACTCTCTAAACAATAACTTCCTCCAGACATTAAATCAAGCGTGGAACGATCACCAGACTGCAATGGTGATGATCAGAGACATCCTGATGTACATGGTGGGTTGACATGTTGAGTAGTTCCTGTTTTTAATCAACACAACAGTTAAACTGTGTAAAGTAAAGAACATCTTAAGGCAGTGGTATCAAAAGTCGGTCCTCAGGGGCCAGGACCCTCTCTCTAGTTCAACATACCTGGATCAGATAATGGCTCATTAGCAGCAAGAGGTAGCTACTACCATATGACCTATAATATGCCTATTTTAGGTCATATTTCTTTCATGTGTTTGCATATATTTATTTACACATACACTTCTGAGTATATATATACATTTTCATGTTTATGTTTCTTGTTTAGCTTGTAGTTTGTTTTATTCTGTCCACTATCTGCCATGACAGCTTAAATTTCAGACTAATATAGGATAATCTTATCTTCACTTTTTAATTTGCCAGATCCGCTGGCTGTGTTGTAGACAGTCATGGGGGTGTCCTTGGTGTCAGACGCATACCCACTAACCTAATGCTGTCAAATGTTTCCTGTCTGTATATAATGATCTAATGATAATGTTGAAATGCCCTTCTGAAATCCTTTACAGTCTCTTTGGTTCTAGTGAATGTAGCACTCTGGTAAACTAAGCCAGCAGTAGCATCATTAAGGTGGACTGATTGCTCAAACTCACTGAAGTCACACAAGGTGTTGCTGTAGTTAAACTAGAACCACTATATTGCAGAAATGGCAGCAGAATTGTTATTGAAATAAATAAAAAAAACTAATGTAACAAGTTTAATAATCTTAGCACAATCAACATCTAATTGGAAGCAGTTCTTATTGACTGTATTCAAAGTAATGTTGTTAATTTTGGTATACCTTATTGCTGGCTCATTGACACAATGACAATGTAATGGACATCAGGTTTAAAACTCTTAAGTTGGTTTTAGTTTTGATTTTCTTAATTTAATAATAAACAAGCAACTTCATTAAAGAAAAGTCAGATTGGCATCAAAATCACACTTCATCACAAAGGTACACAGGGGTCAGTGCTCCACTTGGCAACTACTATTAGCAGTTTGTAAATGTTAATTTCAAATCTGTTTATACAAATGGTGACAGTTTTAATTTTGCCAAGTTGTATTAATAAATCATGTTTGACACCGAGTGTAATTCCCAGTTGCATCTTTGGTAAATGCGGACTAGAAAGAATCAAAGTGTGGCTTAATATGTAAATAAATTAATCTGGTGACATTAGCAATAAAGAATGTGTGTATAGGTTTTTCCCAGAAGTGTAATTCCCTACAGACATTTAAAATGTAACAGAGGAGCTGTCAGACATGTATCATAGAGATGTTTTTAAGGGTTTCAGGACCAAGCTGGCTCTTTGGTGGAACCTTGGAGGTTTATGTTAATGTCAGGTTGCAGATTTTTTCCAGCAGAAAATTATTACAATATGTTCATCTTCAGTAAACTGCAAAATTTCAACATTGTCCAAAACTTTCTGTTTGTTTTTGTGCCAAAGGATCGAGTTTATGTGCAGCAAAATAATGTAGAAAACGTCTACAACCTGGGGCTCATCATCTTTAGGGATCAGGTGGTTCGATATGGCTGCATCAGAGACCACCTTCGACAAACCCTGCTGGACATGATCGCACGGGAGAGGAAAGGGGAAGTGGTGGACAGGTAGATGAGCAACACACATTAAAGATTGCTACCTAATTAATAACTCAGCATGTAGATAATGGCATAAACGTATGTCTAATTAAGGATTGTGATCAAAGAGATATTATGTTCATTTGGAGGAAGAAATAAAGGAGCTGTTAAAACATCCATGGCCTTTCTCCCTTTTGGGGAAATCTTTAAAGCTTCTGACATTTTAAAATATTTATCTTCCTGAACCTCCTGCTGTGCGACTACATGGATTTTTCAAAGTAAAGAATGAATTAATATTGAAAAATTGACTGGGGGCTGTTGATGAAATGAACACTCTCACCCTCTTTAAAATATTTTAGTTTTTTCTTTCATGTTGCTGGGTGTTTTCCCTCAACATTTGGCTTGCTTCTCCTCTCCTTCAGGGGGGCCATTAGAAATGCCTGCCAAATGTTAATGATCCTCGGCCTTGAAGGAAGATCTGTTTATGAAGAAGACTTTGAAGCACCTTTCTTGGAAATGTCTGCAGAATTTTTCCAGGTTTGGATGAAAATTCACTCTTCATAACTTATTGATTGTTTGAATCTAAATCAGTTTTTACCTTTGGTGCATCTTCTCCTTTGGGGAGCCGTACACATATGAGAGTATAACACTTTGTACAGATGACTCTCAGAGCATTTGTGAACCACTGTTGATATATACTCTATAAATCGCTTGTTTTCACTTAGCTGGAGAGTCAAAAGTTCCTTTCAGAAAACAGTGCGAGTGTGTACATAAAGAAGGTAGAGGCCAGAATTAATGAGGAGATTGAGCGGGTAATGCACTGCCTGGACAAGTCGACAGAGGAGCCCATCGTCAAGGTGGTGGAACGGGAGCTCATCTCCAAGCACATGAAGACCATCGTAGAGATGGAGAACTCGGGCCTCGTCCATATGCTGAAGAATGGCAAGACGGACGGTATGGGTTCACACATGTAGTATGTTTATTATTTTTGAGATTAAAATCCACTCAAGTATTTATTTATTTTATGGGTTTTTTTTACACAGATCTTATTTCACAAGGCAAATAAATAGGAAACCTTCTTCGCTTAGTATTCGTCTGAGTGGTTCTAAAGTTATTTTATTTAGCCAAAATACAGCCTCTTCACTTCCTGTCAGCACCAGTCAAAAGTCCACATTAACTCATGAACATGAATATTATATTTGAATTTTTAAAGATGCATATGAATCAACTTTTTCAATTTGTCTACAAGTTGCTGATGAACATTAAGGAAAAAATTCAAAAGTGTATTTATATTTTAACCTGTATTTATTATGTTGAATCGGTGTGGGTTAGACGAAAAAAAATTGCATTAATTTCAAACTTCCCTCAGTTTTTTTTTTATTTTTATAAAGTTACTGAACTTATGTCTTCTAATCATTATTCAATCTTGAATGCCAAACTTGATATTCATGCTGATGAATATTATATGTTAACACCAGACTGATACCGAAACACCTCGGAAAGATGCTGATTCAATCTCAGTCGGTAAAAATATTTTGTTCTTGCAATCTGTCCACAGATTTAGCATGTATGTACAAGCTGTTCAGTCGGGTTCCCAACGGGCTGAAGACCATGTGTGAGTGTATGAGCTCATACCTGCGGGAGCAAGGCAAGGCGCTCGTTTCAGAGGAGGGAGAAGGAAAAAATCCAGTAGATTATATTCAGGTATGAATTTAAATGAGTTAGTTTTAGTTTGCTGAAACAAGAAGCTGTTTAAGATGGGAGAAGGAAAGCACACTGCATCTAACCACATGAAAGCCATAAATGGATTTTAATTTGCTTTCTTGTTAGTCTCATTCTGTAATAAGTTTATTAGTCTTCGGCTACTGTGGACTGCTAGTTTATTTCTCTCTGTTTATTACCACCTTCTCCTTGCAGGGTTTGTTAGACCTGAAGTCGCGTTTTGACCGTTTCCTCCAAGAATCTTTCAATAATGACCGACTCTTCAAACAAACTATTGCTGGTGATTTTGAGTACTTCCTTAACCTCAACTCCCGCTCACCTGAATATCTCTCGCTCTTCATCGATGACAAACTGAAGAAGGGAGTAAAAGGGGTGAGTTTCTTTAGGAAGCTCCACTTTAACTTTTTCAGAATGTCCCTCAAGTGTTACTGCTAGCCTGGTGTGGCAGTTTGTCCTTTTTGGTATTGTTCTAAATCAGATTGCATGAAAAATTTCCTAGAGTTTTTGTGGGTTTGCTCTGCTTATTTACGTTTTAAATAAAACCTACGCTTGAAGGATTAATATAGGAGATAATTAAATTGTGGCTGTGTGGGGGGGTGCTGACCCTGTCATGCTTTTATTCAGCTAACAGAGCAGGAGGTGGAGTCCATACTGGACAAGGCCATGGTGTTGTTCCGCTTCATGCAGGAGAAGGACGTGTTTGAACGGTATTACAAGCAGCACCTGGCTCGAAGGTTGCTCACCAACAAGAGCGTCTCAGATGATTCAGAAAAGAACATGATCTCCAAGCTAAAGGTGAGCAGGACTGAGATAAAGCACCTTTAATGCTCTTGGAAATTGTTTTAAGAGCAATAACAAGAAAAATGAATGACTACCTAAAAGGATCTTACAAAGAATAATTACTGCTGTGTACAATATAAAAAGATTTGTCTTCAATTAACCAACTGCTTGAGAAGAACATTAAGTGCTTCTTTAAGTGAGTAGGTTCAAATCCAAGGGAACTAACATTAAAGAATAAACGCATACAGTATAATAAATGCAAAATATGCTGTCTGGCATTTTATATTTCTGTATATATTGACTTGAAATATGCATCTTTATTTTTTACTGTAATGTCTGCTTTGTTCTGTCATTCAGACTGAGTGTGGCTGTCAGTTCACCTCTAAACTAGAGGGAATGTTCCGGGACATGAGCATCTCCAACACCACCATGGATGAGTTCAGGCAACATCTCCAGACCACTGGGGTGAGGATGCACCACATGCTGCAGCTCAGCCTGTCAGATTAATTGGATTATTTTCTCTCTGTAGTCAGTAGTTTATGGCTTGCAGCTCTGTTGCACTCTTCTGTATTTGTCACAGTAACAAACTGATGATTAAAAATCGGAATCTTGCTTGTTTTGCCACAATTTTTGTACCTAGTTTGTGTCATTCTGGTTTTCTCAAAGGCCTAGTTCTCAGAGTGTCTTTCTAAAACTGATTGTGTGCAATTTCTGTTTTGTCAAACCTCAGGTTTCTCTTGGAGGAGTTGATCTCACTGTGAGGGTCCTGACTACAGGATACTGGCCTACACAATCAGCAACACCAAAGTGCAATATCCCCCCTTCACCACGTCATGCATTTGAAGTTTTCAGAAGGTTTGTCATTTGTACATTTAACACAATTTAGCTAGCTTTTTTTTTTTTAAAGCTATACCCGTTTTATTTGTTGTGCTGGGTTTACCACATGTTTAGTTTTGTTTGCCTTTTGTTTAATGTCCTCCTGTTAATCAATGTTTGTTTGGTAAACATTTAAGTATGTGCTGTATTCCATCAAGCAATAATCAAGTTTTTCCTGGCCGTGTAGAGAAATTACTTTCATCATCAGTTTAATTTGAGAGGAAAAGCTTGATTCTTGATCTATGCAGTCTAATCCTGATACTGCTTAACTGGCATTTTGTTTACTGCTGTTTACTGCCTTGACACCAGGCCAATGTCAATGAGTTTCCATTTCACTGTGTGCAGCATTCTCACCTGTGTGACTCCAATACTGTGCTAACTCTTTGCTGGTGGCAACTTCTTGACTTGATATTGGAAGTTACCTAAAGCATGATTTCTTCTGGTTGCAGGTTTTATCTCGGCAAGCACAGTGGTAGACAACTCACCTTACAGCACCATATGGGTTCTGCAGATTTAAATGCCACCTTCTATGGTCCCATCAAAAAGGTATGAAGGGAGAATCTGTCTGACATCAAAGGTCTTCAAACAGGAAATTTTATCGAAGTAACTTAAACTCGAAACATTCGTGTTAGATTTTACATGTTTTAATTGTGTTATGTTAAATGTTCTGTCATTTCTTTAGTAGGAGTAATGATATTACAATTCTATGTAAAAAGTGTTTGTCTCTCCCTTGCAGATTTTTTTGTTCCTTTTTTGCCACAATTAGATGTTTGACATAATCAAATTTTAATATTAGAGAAAACGCCAAGTAAATGCTGAGAGTTTTCAAAAGATTCTCATTTTTCAAGAAGAAAAAACTATTCAAATCATTCTGACCCTGCTGAAAATCATTAATTGTGATTAACTTCATTTTTAGTAAGCCTAATTAAATTTCCCTTGCTTGGATCAAGAATGAAAAGCATCACTTAAACAAAACTTGTCTGACAACACAATGTAGACCAAAGTATATCAAAATACATTGGTTTAGGGAAGAATTGGTTTGGATAGTTTTTTCTCTTTATAAATTAAACAAATCATCACTTGAAATAAAATTTTTTGTGTTACTGAGTGTAACTTTGTCTGACCTTTATTGATCTAAAACATTTAGGTGTGAGAAGAAGCAAAAAGAGGAAAAAGAACTGAAAGGGGGCAAATGCTACTTTTGTGGAACTGTAGTTGTTTATATAATATTTTATTCCAAAATTTAATAAATACAAATAGTGGGCAGCTCAGTTTTTACAAATCAAATGTTAAACTGAATGACATTCAAGTATTCTCTCATTTCACACATTTGAAGTTGGAAACTTCTTTTCGATCATAGTTTACTGAGTTCTTACTTTTTTGTTAATATTTCTGAGTGCCTTTTGTATGTAGTAAATCTTTTTGATAATGAGCCTGTAATGTATCGACAGGAGGACGGGTCAGAAGTCGGAGTGGGCGGGGCCCAGGTGACGGGCTCCAACACCAGAAAGCACATCCTGCAAGTATCCACCTTTCAGATGACTATTCTCATGCTTTTCAACAACAGGGAGAAGTCCACTTTTGAGGTACGTCACACCCTGCTGTCCTCATCACTTCAACATGCACCATTCTTACATATCTTATAATAGAAATGCAGTTATAAAAGTTTCAGATTCTTCTCTCTGTCGTAGTAGTTTTGTATTGAAACTGTTTTCATAACAGGAAATCCAGCAGGAGACGGATATCCCTGAGAGGGAGCTGGTGCGAGCGCTGCAGTCCCTGGCCTGTGGGAAGCCCACACAGAGAGTTCTCACCAAAGAGCCCAAATCCAAGGAGATTGAAAATGGCCATGTGTTTACAGTCAATGACCAGTTTACCTCTAAACTGCACCGGGTCAAAATTCAGACAGGTACGCAGAGTATCATCTTGCAAACTGTGCTGTTTGCTGGACTTAAAACTAAAGCTCAGTGTTGATGTGTTTTTTTAAATAAAATTTCCTATTTGTCCATTCACACAAAAAGTAATCACAAGATTATCCACATTTATGCATCAAAGCATTTTGTTCCTGCCCTCACTCAGATTTTTATTGAACTCACAAAAGTCCACCAGAATGTTGGCAGTTCTTATGTTTGATGGATTTAATGAGTAGAGAAAAATATATTTAACCTGCTGATCACTAATTAGACATAATGGAGAAAATGAAGCCCTCCAGTTGGCGACTAATCAATTGGTTCACCACAGATTTCTGTTACTGTCTGTTGATGAATGAGCTTAACGTTTGGTCAGTGAGTCAATTATATTTTTCCCAGCAATTTCACTGAAATTCACTGTTGGTGTTGAGCTGTATCTTATAGTAACAAAGTGAATTGTCACACTGACTGGGGTATCGTCATCTTAGCTTTAGGATTATCAATTTTTTTGTTTTGTTTTAGATTGCAGTAGAAATTTATATTGTCTATTTACTTTTAGGATCTAGGAGAAATATTTTTAGCTAGATTCTGTTCTGTAGACGCTGTTTGAGGCAGTGATGAACATAAAACCAGTCATAGATGGTGCAGAGAAAAATGCATTAAGCATAAATCTTTCCTGTAATGTTCTCCAGACTTTATTAAAGGTGTGGACTGGCAGTAAAGCAGCTGTTCTTTTAGTTGCATTTCATTTAATAACTGTTGTGCTTCTTCTTGTAGTGGCTGCTAAACAGGGAGAGTCTGATCCGGAGAGGAAGGAGACGCGACAGAAAGTTGACGATGACAGAAAGCATGAGATTGAAGCAGCCATTGTTCGCATCATGAAATCTAGAAAGAAGATGCAACACAATGTCCTAGTAGCAGAGGTAAGTCAGTGGCTTTGAGTCCAAAGAGCAGTGACTTTTCATGGAGAGTCAAAAATAAATGATCAGAAATATGAAAATATATTGAGTTCACATTCCCTTCAGAAGGTACTTTGCATTTTCTTCTCTTTAATGAAACCCCTTCAGTATTTTTTGATGTACAGAGTTCTAATATCAGCTGGTTCTCTAGAGGGGAGTAACTATTTCTGCCTCTAAATGTGAATGAGACCATCAGCATATTTTTACATAGGCCTATACAGTCTTGAGAGCGGGATCAATTTCAAGTCTGGATATTTGAAAATTTTATATGGAAAGTATTTGTGTTTCCAAACTTTATCTAATCCTGTTATTTAAGGAATAAATATAATCTTTTACAGTGATTTGTTTTTAAGTGATAACCTTTATGTTTGGATTGCCACATTACAAGTTGTTTTTGTCATTTTTGATTACAAATCAAAACGCACCCATTCAAAGAAATCAAAATTTCACTGCTGATTGGATCATCTTGCTTCTGGCTTTTTAACTGGACCCAAAATAGTTGAGTAGAGTTAAGTAATAATAAAGCATTGAAATTCAAATTTTGTGGGGAGTTTTGTAAAATGGTTTTATTAATAATTACAAATTGTTTCAGCACGTTTCTTTTTAATTAAGATTTATTGGTGTTATAAATTTTTATTATTTTGTTTAAACAATACAAATTATTTAAACAAAAATGATAATCATTAGCATCACAGGGATTTGCAAAGACTAATGTAAAAAGAATAGAACACCATATAGACAGATGGTCTAAAAATATTAAAACATTTAATATGGCTCAGTAAAAACTGTATAAAGATGCTGGATAGTTATTTAGACTTTTTAGTAATTATTGCTGCTTATATTCAAATACTTCAGCAGATCAGCTACCTGATCAGCTTATAGCATTCACATGCCTTTTATTGTAACAATAAAAATCTGTTTACATTTTTATTTTTTACTCCTTCCTGAAAGTTAACCAACCGATATTGCATGTTAGACTCAGAATGACGACGGGATAAAACGAAATGTAGCTTTTGGTTCTGATTTCTGATTTCTACTTTCCGTGTCTCCACAGGTCACACAGCAGTTGCGAGCACGATTCCTTCCTAGTCCAGTAGTCATCAAGAAGCGCATAGAAGGACTCATTGAGAGGGAATATTTGGCAAGAACACCAGAAGACCGCAAAGTGTACACTTATGTAGCATAACCAGTAAATCCACTGAAAGCTAGCTTCAAGTTGAAACTGAGGGCCTTGTTTTTGTGGACTGCTAAGTGTTTGATGAACTTTGGAAATGCTCTCATCATTCGGGACACACTGGGAAGCTTAACCTTTCTTCCATAAACGTGTTTTAAAAAAAAGAGAAAAAAGAGGGAAAATCATGCAAAAGATGGCGAAGTTTTCTAGCAATATTAGATTTCTTCTGCTGAAAGAAATGAAAAGAGGGGAATATAGTTTTGTAACAAACACACAAAAAATCCTGTTTCTTGTGGCCTTTGGAGAGACCTGTCTGTTTGCCAATTAGCTACACACAGTGAAGAATAGCAAACGCGGGGCTACATGGAGACGGAGAAAACATCTGAACTCACTCCCCTGTTTTAAATGTTGATGTCAATGTGTTATGTTTGTGTTTCGTGGCACAATAATGGCTGTGCAGGTTGGACAGTCTTGGCCTTTTCCTCACAGAGGAGTTTTAGATTTAAATAAAAAGATGAACTGTGGTAATTGGTGCAGACCTGCTTTACAACCACGGCAGAACACATACATTTTGAATATTTCAGAAACAGTGATAGTTGTTTAATTTATTTTGAAAGTTTGACTGTTTTGGGGTTTACTTTACATCCTTAGTAGAGCGCACATCTCTCGCAGCTGACAAATATTCAATGCCATTTTCAGTAACGTGGCCAAGTCTGTACTGGTGAGTAGAGCGATCAACAGCTGGTGCTTTAAAGCATACGTTTAATATTGTGGCTCCATTGTTGGAATAAAAGTCAACAAATGCATTGCTTCTCATGGCACTTGTTTTTTTTTTTTTTGCTTTTTTTTTTATACTTTAGCCCTGTGGTGTGATCAGCCAAAAATGATCTCCTCTAATGGAAGGCTAGTTGTGTTGCAGGTTTCCAAGATTTTATTTCCAAATACATTTTGAACAGGTGGAACTGGTCACACACCATGCTCCAAATGTGTACAAATTGTAAAATAATAATTGTACTCTGCGAAGGTGGATTGTACAGGGCCTTGTTTTCATCATAATAAATGTAGAGATAAAAAATATTTTTGTTTGGTTTGATTGCATGAGATTTCGAAAAGAAAAGAAAAGAAATTGTATTTGATTTCAGGGAGGATTTGAAATACTTCCCTCGTTACCTGTGTAGTTAGTGTAACAAAACGTCCATAACTTAAACCCGCAAACTAAGAAATTTAATTAGATTTTTGGATTAATTGTACTTTGTGTTCATTTGAGTTTATGATATTGCCACCAGCACAGAACTGAACTGATCAACTGGAACTGGTTGATATGAGAGGCAAGTGACTTTCAAAATGTTTTAATAGAGCCATAAAGCCTTTGAGTTGCAAGAGGTTTAACTTTGCAGGTTTATAGCAGAGGTTGATGAAAGACCCACAAGCAATGATGGATACTGCAGTGGATGGAGTATCTGAAGAAAAGGTGCATTGGCTTTAATGCAAGGGAGTATATGGTTTACTGGTATGAGTATGGTACAAGTACACCATATAAATGATACAAATTTACACAATAAATTTATGAAATTTACTGTATAAATTTATACATAGACATGACCGTTTTGGGGTTTTTTTGTTTGTTTTTTTTATTCCTACAAAGGACTAAATAACTGGAATATATATCCACCAATCAGCAAACAGTGCTGATCTTTTATTTCGTGGTTATTTACAAATTGACCACTCTCCCAAGATTGCGGATTTAAAGCGCCTTATCATTTCTGGGTGTACATCTAACTGGTCTTTCATAGGTTTTAATGCTCTTAGCAAACAAGTTCTTAAATTTCCAGGGTTAAGAGCCTCCCGTCAACACGTCCCCTACACATTTAAATCTGTCCAGGCCGTCTGCTGTCTCCTTTGTCCTCCCATATTGTGGGACTCATGCCATCTGCTCTCTGTTTTCATTATTATTATAGGCGGCTTTGGATTTAAAGTCGCTCCTCTCCTTGTGCTCCCTTTCGCTCAGAATCGACTTCCCAAGCAAACTGCAGACTATTTTCTCTAAACGCTGTAACGAAGGTTCCTCCCGGGGTTTTGTCCTTCTGTTTTTGTACTTTCTGGATTAAGTACATTTCTTTTTATTCTAACGGTGTGCGGTTGCCTAGTGACGTCAGTGTCCCAGTGAGATCCCAGTCTCCCTTGTTTCCCCCACTTTAGAAGGCTGTGGAAACAAATCAGGATGTTTTACACTCCTGAGTGGGCTTACTGGAAACACGGCTCAAACTTTACGCTCGGAGCCCAAATGTAAGGAGAGCGGACCTGACGATGTGGCGAAGAGCCGGGGATGAAAACGTGGACTCCGGAGCTGACACGGCCGAGTGAGTATCAGCTTTAGCTTGCGGCTAAACGCGTAGCCGAACAAATTCGCTTTCTAGCACACAATGGACCTTAATTTGCCCGAAAATCCACATAACTGGCTTAAACTGTAAAAGCCCCAACTATTTAGAGGTTTTTAAGACCTTCTTAGGGCTTTGAGTACAGATTTTTTTTAATTCTTTGTGTCGTCTTTTCCTATAATTACACTTTTTTCAGGTCTTGCAAGCTAACAACAGATAAAATGTTGTCATGGTGACCGCAGGAGCGGGCTGGGTTCCAAACAGACATAACCACTAGATGGCGACAGATCTTCGTGTTTTGAATAGCTTCGACAGAATTACAGATGTTTTGGTGATTCATGAGGCGCCATTGATAGACTTTCTGTTGCACCTTTGCTACTTTATTTGTAATAGTAATAATAGTTGTAGTAAAATGTAATTAAGTGATTTTGTTAACTTTTATTTTAAGCTTTAGTGAGCTATTTAAAATGTAAAAATATTTTCTTCACTGCAGAGTTATTGTAGATTGTGATGGCTGTGGGAAGGAAAGATCTCCTGTAGCAGTCTGTATTACTGTGGCTTTGTTTTTCTAATGCTGTCTCATAAAGAGGAAGGTCAGGGCTGTCCATAATTTTCTTGATTTTATGTAAAATCTTTCTTTGTGTCATCATCTCCAGAAATTCCACAGTCGTCCCCAAAACAGAACCAGACTTCTTTATCAGATTGTTGAGCCTTTTCAGGTCCCTGGCTCTGATGCTGCAACCTCAACAGATGGTGGCAGCAGCATCTTGCTGCAAACCTTGATTGATCTTAGTTTACTCAAGAAGTACATCCTCTACTTCTTTTCCCATGAAGGATATAGATTATGATCTTACCCGGTTTCTCCTGAAATCTATAATCTTCTCTTTTATTTCATATTCAAGATGGGAGGATTGTTGCCCACCATGACACAAAGTGGCCCATCAGCTTCTAGTCCATCTCTGAGACATTGTTGTGGCTTTGATTAATGCAAGTATTTAGAAATCATGATATACTACTTTGTAAGTTTTTTTATGTTTTTGTTTGCAGCTTTTAAATTAAATATTTATTAGTAATCAAAGTAATAATTTTACTATTTTACTATCCATCCATCTAACAAACCAAATTATTTCTAATTTTGTTACATCAATTTTGAGTTCATTTTCAATACCACTTCAATATGCCAGTTTATTAAATTTGTCTTATTTTTACTTCATTAGTATTTATTTTAGTTGTACTGTAATTTTTAAAAATGCTCATTGTGATATATTGTGCATTAAGTGCTTTGTGTTTATTCTTAAACACATAAGATGTGATCGTTTTATGTGTTTTTTCAAAACTTTTATAGCTTAATAGGCAATATTTAAAACGTATGCAGCCAACAAGGATTAGGTTGCCAGCGTAGATGTTTTCACTTGCAGGTTTTTAACTTTTTTATTTCCAATATATCCATTTGTACATCATTTTAATTTATTTATTTTATTGAACCTTATTTATTTGTTGTGTTAATATTTTTCCCTTCAAGCTTTGCATTTGTTTTTAACCAGTAATATGACAATCTGTTTTTTCTTTCTTCCGCCCAGTAACTCTTCTTATTATTTCACTTGTTTCAGATCTGTCAGCAGCAGAATGTCGTCATCTGCTAGTAAGTTTTCCTTTACTCGTATAGGAATAAAAGAACTACTCAAAGGACCTTTTTACTCTTGTAAAGCTGTAAAACATATGTATGTTTGCAGTTTGTTATTGTGTGCGACTTTACATAACTTACATTTATGGATTTTTCTTAAAATGACAGGAGATGTGAAAGTATATTTCTTCAGAGCTTATGCTGTTCTCCTAACCCATAGGAAGTTTATTCTAGTCAAAAGCAATACTAAACATATGGTGTTCCGCTGAATACATGCAAACTTGCAGTATGCTGAGGATATGCATTTCTACTTTATTTTATTTTATTCGTGCCTTTCGGGTTTGGTTTTCATCCTAGGTGAGCTCATGAGCGGCCGGGCCAGGCAGCAGCGCCAACAACAACCCTTACTGATAAACCTGCATCTGCTGGCCAACCCTGGAGATTCTTTGCTTCTGCAGCAGACGCTGGACCGCCTGCTGCGCTGGCTGTGCCCGAGCCTCCGGATCTTCCATGTATCAGAGAGGGCTTCCCCCTTCAGAGCTCACACTCTCCTTCGTCCTGTGGCCGGTGAGGATTTCTGCTATCCCTCATCTTTTATCACAAAGGATTCAAATAATTGTTCGACAGCAAGGCGTAATTAAGGAAATTGAGAATTTGATGGCTGCAAACAATCGATATTAAAGAAACTTAAGTGGCACATTCTCTAATCTTCTGTTGTTTATTTAACTGTAATTAGTGTAATTGCTTCTTCTTTTTGTGTGACTGATTAAAATCCAACCTTTGTCTACAATTTTTCAGACTACCCTTCTCTGGCCATCACCTTCTTCCTCCATGAAGCCTACGGAGAGGAGCGGATCCTCAAAGTGCTGGACTTCTTCCAGCGCCCGCCCTGGCAGTACCATCACACTGAGAGCTGCGGCAGCCGAACCAGAGGGATCCACATCACTTCCAGCAGTTCCCCCTCCAACGCCTTGCTGCGGCCCTACCTCCTGCCAAGCAGAGACTTTTACAGTCTGGGCCCCGGCATGCCTGTGTGGGGGGTGCGACCTGTGCACTGTGGAGGAGAAATCCTGCGTATAACGCTGTACAGCAGCTATGATAACTACGAGGACGCTGTGAGGTTCTACGAGACGGTTCTGCAGCGACAAGCCGAGGAGCAGAAGGCTGGTTTCTGCTGGTTCACCCTCCATGCAGGTTGAATTTAAGTTCTTTTAACCTTCATTTAAGTGAGAAATCAAGCTACGGATTTTAAATGGTGTCCCACAATATATTCCTCCTCTGTTTTGTTTTGCTTCGTCACGTGTGCCTGCTGCTCCCTTTTGTCCTTGCTGCATAGAGCCTGGTCTCTGCCTTCAGCTGGCTTTAAAACAGCTGTCTCCAGGGGTTGGAGTGGAAGCATGCAGCTCTGCTGTGCTGCAGTTCAGTGTGGAAGAAGTGGGACAGCTGGTCCCCCTGCTGCCCAACCCCTGTGCCCCCATCAGTAATACACGCTGGCAGACTGAAGACCTGGATGGTAACAAGGTTCTCTTTCAAGTGAGTTTAAGAGATTATGTGTTTAAAAGTGTGATGTTTTATAAATTTCATTGTTATGAGCAGTGCATACACGAGTCTGACTGACAGCACTAAGATCATGCTCCTGGCTCTGATTGGTTGTTTGTGACCAAGCTGTGTATTTCTGAAGATGGCAGTAGAGCCACACGGAGGAGGCAGAGGAGCTTAATATCTGTTTTATATGGTATTGTCAGTACATACACTATTGTATGTACTGACAATATTTAAATATAAGAAATATTTAAAAACCTTTTTTGGTCCTGTGACTATTCAGCTGGATCTGGTTTAGATGTCAAATATGACACTCCCGTTTTGTTTTTATTTATTCTGTTTTTTTGTTTTGACCAAGTAAATCTACCACAGATCACAAGCTGTGCTAGAGAGATTATGAATTAACTCAACAGGAGCAAATATCATGTTTGTGAAATAAATCAGACTAAATGAATCTCTTTAAAAGTGTGTGTGTGTGTGGGGGGGCACATTTAATTACTATGCTTAAATTTAAAGTCCTGGGGTAAACTACCGTACAATCCTTCTCCTCCTGTGCTGCAGGTGAAGGCTCCAGCTCAACCTCATCGACCTCTGACCTGTGCATTCCCTCTCACCTGCCTCAATTTGCCACCTCAAGGAGTGCAGCTCCGGAGCGGCGGACACGGAAACAGTTTCCTGCCATGCGGCCTCACTGCTTCCCTGACGACGCAAACTCACAGGCAAGGTAGGTAGTTACAGATTGGACTCATTTTGGTTTCCTTCCCACCGTTTATAACAGCAGTCTGTCTATTAACAAAGTTAGGTTGAGGCGGACCGACAGGCCAGATGTGGCCCCCGACAGGAGTGCTTTCAGCCCTGATTGTAGAATTGAGTTTGAGAGGGCCATAAAAAAAAATTCAGAGGGCTGTAAAAGGCCACTAGGCTGCAGTGTGGAAACCCCTGATCTAAGCCATTCATTGCAACTCTGAACTAATATTTTTATGTATCCTAACTCTGCTTTAAACTTAACAGCTTTCTCCCTGACCTGTCTACTGTGATTCTGTTTCACTAATGTTTAACAAACTTCAGAGGCCTTAACAGAACAGCTGCTTTTGCATTAAGATTAATTGACTGTATTGGATTTCGAAGTATCAATGTAAAAGAGGTTGAATACAAATTCATCCCACATTTTCTCCTGATATTGGCAACATTTTATGTGATCCTGCTGATGTATGTTTGCCAGGAATCGGACTGCGCAGCGAGCCGGTCCTTGAGAAGCTGCTTGGGGGATGTGGAGGAGCAGAAAGTCTGGGGTCAGGCAGCTGCTGCAGCACCCCTCCTGGAAGCTCCTGTTACTCATCCCAACGCAGCAGCCCCGCTCAGCTCTCCACCTCCATCCACCCCGACTCTCCTCTGCGCCCCTCCGTCTCCCGCTCTCTTTCCCATCTCCTCCTGGAAGAGGAAGAAGAGGAGACCAACGTCGACACTGGAGTCGCCGTCTCTCCCCTCTCGGACACCGACGTCGCAACCATCACTCGCTCCTCCTCTTGTGACCTCTTGAGGACTCGTAACTCTGAGAGACCTTCAGTGGTTGGGGCTTCACCTGTGGAGCAGCAGGCCAAGGAATTAACTAAATGTTTGCCACAGACTCGTATTAACCATCAGGCGCCCTCTGGTGGCTGTAAAGGTGCAGCAGAGAAGAGCAGGACCACTGCAAGGGGACAAACGCCTTCGCAGAAGCTGTTGGCAGAGAACAGCACATCGACAGAGCTGTTGTCAGCATACATAAACCATGAGGAGCCACTCGATGAGTTCTTTATCTGATTTCCCATCACATAATCTGTCCACAGGTCACAGTGGTGCAGCCTAATAAAAGAGGGCCTGTTCTGGAGAACAAAACGCAGCAAAGTGAGGCGACCCGCTTCAACCCGAGGTGTCTGAACCCTTTAAGTGGCTTTACTGGTATTACTGGTTCATGTTTTACAACAATGACACTCTCCAGAGACCCAGCAACTTTGAGATTATGTTAGCAGAAAAGTGCTGACTGTTAAGCTTTTACAAAGTACTTTACAATAATATTCACCGTAAAGTTTTTCTCAATTTCTAATGTTGCTACCATGAACACCAATGCATTTTATTTGGATTTCAAGTGGTAGACCAGTATAAAGTAGAGGATAAATGGGAAATTGATGACAAATTATGATTGTTTTACATTTTTCTTTTTGTCATACATAAAAAAAGAGCATCAGCTCTGACCGGCATCCCTGTTACTGCTGAATGAAAGAAGTCCCACAGCATGACGCTGCCACCAGTGTTTCAATATAAGAGTGCTGTGAGAGCTTTCCTCCAGTGTTTTGCATGTGATCAGACCTTCTTCCACATGTTCGCTCTGTCTTCTTATAACTTGTCTTCCTGCTCTTCCTGTATGGGTTTGCTATATTCTTTCCATTTTCAGATGCTGAAACTCCATGAGACATTCAAAGCTTGGAATATCACCAAACCCTTCCTGCATCTCATTTATTTTTGCTGATTTCTTTTTTTTTTTTTTTTTTTATGTTTTCCTGCAACTCCTAGACTTTTTACCTAATATCTGTATTTAACTTTTCAGATTTGTATTTGTAAAAAAAAATAATAATTAGTAACCCATGCAACCTTTTCCTTCCATTTGATGATTATTCTTTTCTTTGTGTTGGTCTAACGCATACAATCCCAATAAAATAAATTTTAAGTTTATGGTTGTATTTAAAAAGATGAAAAATCAAGGGGGATTCATATTTTTGCAAAGTACTGTATTTAGATTTTCAAACGATGTATGTAATTAATATTAATATCTGTCTAAAATCCAAGTTGGACAGAAGATTTCCTGCTGCATAGGAAGGTTTACACCTGAATAAAATACTTATCTTAATTTTTACCTCTCTGTTAGGAATTACTGGGACATCATTACTAAAAGGAAGAAAACTTTGTGCCTGCAGTTAATATGATGATGCAGGCTTACTTATAAGGATTCATGGAAATTAAACAGCAATGGTTGTGAGTCCATATGACAACGGTCAGCTATGATTGATAAAGCCAGTTTATACCTCAATAAAATGATACTTATCTATAATAAAAGTAGTTTTTACCTCTGATAGAAATTACTGGGACATCATTACTAAAGGGAAGAAAACATGAACTCAATCCATGGCTGTGAGTCCATATGACAACAGTCAGCTATGATTTATAGCTGACCGCCAATGATTGGAGTCGGTGGACTTTCAGCTTATCTTTTTGTCTGGTCAGTAAATGCACCAACGTCTAACCACTACCAAGTTGAGCTAACACTCTTCAGTGTGGTTGTTGTTACGAAAAGAAGACTCAGTGATGAGTGTTTAATTTGACAGGAAGTATAAAATGTGTAATAAGCTGTTTAAAAGGAAACCATTTTCCTTTTAAATATATGTTTAATATATTAAAATATGTTTAATATATATGTTTAATGCTAATTCAAACACTTTTTTTTGTCTTGAGCTCAACTTTTCCAGGTACAAAGAGGAGCCTTCTGCTTTAAGACACAGAGCAGGAGTTGTAAACGATAAGCCACTGGCTACAGGACAAACTTTGATCACTGTCATCTTTGAATTCCTAATATGAATAAGTAATGATGCAGGAAAACTAGAAAGAAATATTTTGTTTTTAAAGAGAAATCTAAATCAACAGGGGAAAGCTTTCTTGCTTCTTCAGTGTGAAGTACTTTAGTCTTCTGGACTAAATGCTGTACAAGTCGAAGTCATTTACAATAAAACCAAAACTGGCCACAAAGCCCTGATTAGTGCTATTTTTTTTGTAATCTTTTTTGTTTGGGTTGTCACAGAAAAAAAACACAGGAATCCCACAGCTCGAGTGGAATATGAAACATGAGAGGTATCTATACGGATTCCTCAGATGTCTGTCATTTTTGCCAACTTTTATTTTTTACTGAAAAAGCAAGTCGAGACACTCCCTTCAGGCAATGCTAAAAAGCTTATAGCATTTAACAATATAACCTTTATTTAAAAGGAATTTTCTATAACTTCACACATTTACAAATGTTTCAAAGTCTGAAAATAACGGGTTTTTTCAGTAAGTAAAAAAAAAAAATCCGTGAGTCTCTAGATATTTCAAAATAACACACACTGTTACAAACGGATCTAGTTTTGTTTTAAGCTCACAGAGTTTTAATAGTTCATCTAGAGAATGTCGTCCGGTATATTTGGATTTCTGAGCGCTCTGTTGTTTAAAGAACATGTATCTTTTATCACAATGTTGGTCCGGTGTTGATGTTCCAGCCAGGTTTATCAAAGCCCTTTATTGAACGCGCCACCCCAGCTTACTGCCCTGTGATACAGCAGCTTGTCAGAGATGATTGGTAGCTTTGTGATCAGGTTGTCAGGTTTGGCCAATTTACAAATGGATTATTTAAAGCAGAATGTACTACAGCAAAACATTTGATCTTTTCAATGTATCTTAACTCATGTTGTTGTATAGAATAATAACATGAGTTAGTGAAGCTTTATAATATTCATGCCTTCCTACATAGCCTATATATAAATAAAAAAATAACCACTTCACTACGCCCTCTCTTATTGCACACAGGCCTATCACATGAAAAGAATAAAATCCACCAAGTGTCTACTCTTATATGTCTGTTGTTTTAAAAAAAGAAATCAGGTTAAAATATTTGTTTGTCTACTATTTGTTCCCACAGTGTTGAAAGCTTTAGGCTTTATATATGAGAACAGTCGCAGGTCAAAGTTCACACGCATAGCCTGCCACAAGTACTGGTGATTGAAGAGGCTATGACTAAAATACACAAATTCTCTTAAAAATATAATCCAAATAGACTGTTGCACTATCTATTTGAATTTGGCAGATCAAATCAAATCTGCATTAGTTAGACAATAATTACACATACCTCGTATTAGGAGCGTTCAGTAGTATAAATACTGTGTATGCTAAAGGAGCGTTGTCACTGTCAGGATCCAGTAGCAACATAAGCGTTTTTGTTCAAAAAAGTGCAGGACCCTTCCTCTATGTGAATAAATTGCACTTTTAATTTTGCAGCTCCCCCTGGTGGTCAAAGAATGTTATTACTCCGAGGTATATTGCTGCAGCCAGTCCAGCTTAAATCCTTGGCCCACTGGCCCTCTCTGGTGACCCGCACCTTCACAGGGTCGAACCTCCAGAACTGTTGATTTTTGAACAGGTAAAGTCGGCCGTCTGGACGGGTCAGCGCCCCGTTGGTGCCCTGCGGCAGGCCGGTCCAGTCTGCCAGCCGGCGGGGATAATAGGGCTCCGGGCGAAGAGTTTTAAGGTTGAGCACGAAGTAGCGGGAGCCCTTGAAGAGCACCATGTGACCCAGAGGGGTGTAGTAAAAAGCACAGTCCAGGCGGCGAGGCAGACCAAGAACCTTGTGCTGCATGGGGAACCCCGGGTCCAGCACAGTCCCCGTGTAACGCCACATCCGCTTCCCTGCAGGACAAAACACGCCAAGTTCAAAAGAAAATCTTAAAAGTGTGATGTGCATTTTTTATTAGTCCCATGTTCTCTGATACGCCTTAATAAAATGTAATACAACGACCTGGCCTCAGAAGTCAACCAATTAGCTGGCAGGTCTACTCATGCAGACTATGTAATGTTTGCTTACATAAGAGAACAAAAAAAATATGGAACTCAAATGCGCATAGCAGAAAGAAAGGTCAAGGAGAAAATGTAAAATCAGGTTAAGGATAGTAAGCAATATACCAAACTTTGAATAGCTCAGTGCAATGTTCAATTTACCATCTGAAAACAGAGCCGTCCACATAAACGTGACGTGCTGAGAGAGGAGATTATTAATAAAAGAAGTAGTTGAAAGACTTATGGTAACCCAGGAGTGCAGGAGGAAGATTCTGCTGACCAAAGCTCTCAAATTAATTGTTGAGGGATAGCTATAAGAAGTCCTGTTAGCCACTTAGCTACAAGTCTTAGGGGACACAGAAAACATAAGAAAGAAGGTTTAATAAAAATGCACAAAAATGCTCTTCAGATTTTTATTTCTGAAAAGATTTTGTGCTTCTTAGTTTTGGTCCCTCACCCAAAATCCCAATGAAATATACTGATACTAAAAGGTTCGTGGAGCATGAACACTTTCACAAGGCGCTGTAGATGACTTCTCAACATGGAGGCTGTTTGGGGTACAGTATTAAACAGAAATACAATGCACCACATAAGAGCTTGAATTAGACTTTGAGAGAGCTTCAGCTGCTAATAGAAAACCTGTTTGCATGCAGCAGATGAGAGGACACTGATGAGACAAGTCTTTGGCACGCTGCGGGACACTTAACGGCACTTCAAACGATTCATTAGCCTTCAGCACAAAGAAGACGCTAATTAAAATCCAAGGCTGAAGCTCCAGAGCAGCATGCTCTTTAAATAGCATTTCACTCCATAAATGACCCTGTCAGAATCTATTTTTGGGACCTGTATCACATATGTGTTGGAAGTCAGCAGGTTAGGTGAGGTATGGGTTCAATTAATGAGCTCAGTGAAGCAGCACCTTTGAAAAAATACCACTTGGAGTCCAGAGGGGAAAAGGCAGCAGCTTCTATCGCCCGAGGGAGGCCAGGCCAGCGCTGGCGGAGGAGGAGCGGGTCGCTCACGCTGCCTTCGGCCGATACCATCCAGAACCGGCTGCCCCGGAACACCAACACTGTCTGCTTCTCATCTAGACACACGTAACGACAAGAAATGAAGCATTTTACATTAAAACAGACACAAAATCCGGTCCTTTTGCGCAACATTTCATCTGGACCTCACCCACAGTGATGGCATCAAAGACCCCCTGGCAGTACAGAGGCAGTCCTGGGTTCTGGTTCTGGAGCTCGGTGAACTCCCACTCCTGGAGCGCGGCGCGTAATACCTGTCCAGGCAATCTCACCGGGCGATTACCCAACGGTTTCCCTGAAAGCAGAGGCAAAGTCGGTCAAAGTGAAGGCGTCAGACAGGACAGGAGGAATCCGTCTGATGCCACTTTAATGACTGCGCTGAAAATTCTGAGGACTCTTCGGGTTTGTCTCATTTCCCCTCTGTGTTAGACGCAATTAAAAGGGTTTTATAAATCAGATGCTATGGGAGATCAAACAGGCGGTAAATCCAAGTGGGAGACTAGGAGAATGCTAACATTTAAATAGTTCCTTACAGGATGTGGTGAAGTCGATGTAAACCGATGGATCACGTCGTACAGCGCAGGAAATAAACACGAGACTTTAGATAAAGCCCAAAGTGGAATCCTGAACAAGTCAGTTTCAGTGTAACACCAAAAGGTCTTCCATCCACGGTCTTTAGGCTCTATCACTTTATAATAGATGCATGCCTGCAAATGAAGGCATTGAGAACAAAACGAACAGAACAAGGCCACAAGTAAACAATGGCTGCCTGAGCTTGATTATAGTCATTTTGTTGGCAAAGAGCTGGGCAAATATTTGCGTGAGAGTCAGATAAGATCAGCATCCCAATGAACTGAAGGAAGAAAAATAGATGAATGCACACCACAATGGACGACAGGACAGAGACAAGGCCTGGAAGTCTGACTTCCCTCAAACATAAAAACTCTCTCGTAAACTAAATGTTTTCAAAAACTTTCCTGGTGAAATCATTTTCCAAGCAGTTTGTTATTTCCAAAGATCACTCTTTGTTTTAGATTTTTGGATGTTAAGATGTATATCAAATTGTTGAGGACGTTTCCCAACTCTTGAAGAATGTTGCGCCACCACCAAAAGACAGCTACAGCTGGCGTTTGTGGATCCAGTTGCATGATGTGTTCACTGACCGTGGGTTGTTGTACTGTTTCTGATCCCCAAACAGAGTCATTTTAATTCTGAATAGACAAGAGACTTAATAACTTTATCATTAAAGGCACCGGTAAGAACTAGATGAGTCTTTTGTTAACTATGAACATCAATTATTTTTAATGAGAGCCCCTATCAACATTTTTTATAGTCCTAATTGAATAAAATATGTTCAAAGCGACAATTTATTCATCGTATTCCAGGTTAAGAAGACCTGATTAATGCTGACTGATTCATTCTGCCATAAACATGCGTCTCCTGACCTGCAGGACAGCAGCAAGTCAAAGCAGCAGGAAAGGTTCTCTCACAAACACGGTTACACTTGGCTGAAGGGTTTTCTGCAGCGCCAGCAGTCCTGTCTGTATCTGTGTGAGAAGCTGCTTGACATTTACATGGGAGCAGCTGCAGAAATTACAGCCACAGGGTAGAAATTACGCACAGATGAGTTTGCGGGGGGAAAAAATCCAGCTGCAGTTTGCTAAACTACACCTGAGTGACAAACAATAAAACTCACTAGGAAGCAAAAAGACAGCAAAATTGTAAAGATTAATCACTGTATTTTGCTGTTTTTTGAGTAAGATTGGGTGAGGGATGCTTCTGACTCTAATTCAAGAAGCTGAGACCAAAATGTGTCCAGAGGCCAAGCAGATGGGACTGATCAGATAAGTAGAAAGGGAGGCATCCAGAGATAGCCTGCCTGCGAGCTTCTCCTGAGCCAAATCTCAAGTTCAGAGCTGCATTATACAAATGATTGTGAGACTGTCCTGCAGGCATGAAGACATTCCTGCAGAGTGTAGCTGCTGTGCACCTGAGGCTCAGGGTCAAAGCAGAGAAAGATCTCACAGATTCAAGGGCAACGCCTGATCACAGAGGAACTGTTTGGTGTGAAAAGACTCGATGATGTGTTCTTGTTTTTTTCCAAATGTTGCAGTGACTCCATTTTCCAAGAAGGTGGAAAAAACAACAACAATGCAGAACGACGCATGTGGAAACCTGCCTTTGCGCATGCCAGGAGTTAAGGCACACTCCCTAGAAACAAAAAACTGTTATACAGACACACGCATAGTGATGCTCCTACAACAGCCGTCTATCACAACAGAGCTGACAGAAACTCCCAGAGAAACGCTGGGTAACAGTGAGACACAAACAGGCCTCTGAGTGTGTTAAATGAAGCTCGCAGCATTAAATCTGCGTAAGAGAGGTCAGAGCGCGAACTCCATCCTTCTACAAAGATAAACTCAGCACAGAGAGGGGATGTTGTGGTTTGAATTAGAAGCTGTTCCCATGTTTGCCAGGAATTCAGAAAAACTTACAGACTGCAGAAAGTCCTCTGCTCTTCGCATCAGGCCTCTCGGTTGTTGCATTAAAGCGGTGAGGTTGATTACACAAAGGTTCTGAACGTGTACAATTAATCACTGCGAGAAAAACAGAAGTCAGCTTTCAACTATTTCTCATTTTCAACCCGTTTGCAAAAACAAGCTCAAAGTGAAGTGCCGTAAATATGCCGCTTCTGCTCACACCTGATTGACTCCTCACTATATCCCCATTATGGCGTCACGATACAACATGCAGCTTTGATAATATCTAAAAACACAAAAGAGTGCACAAAGTTTAACTTTAAGTCTAACTTATGCTCAAGTATATTGCTGTGCGTAAAGTTGGAATCATTGTCACCGGGATCATTGATGATGAAACACCAAGCTGTGTCCAAGTTTCAACCATCCAGCTCAAGTAGAAGAAGAAGGAGTTTTATTTATATAGCACTTTTTCAGCAACAAGGCAGTTTAAAGTGCTTCAAGGTTTTACATTAAGGTTTTAAAGAGGCCCCCTTTGTATCCCTTTAAAACCAATTCAAATTCAAAGGTCACACTAAATTCAAATTTCTGCACCATTACTGTACAGCATACAGCCATTGTAAGGATTTATAGTGTGCAGTCATTCCCCTCTGAACAAAAAAACCCCAAAAAGGACATTTATATCTAGAATAAATGTATGTAAACCTCTGACATCTGTATGCAGCCATTCGCTGTCTGACCTTTTCTTGCCCGGTCCAATCCTGATTTAATGAGTGGCATTACAAAAGGATTATTCTACACCAGGGTCTCCTCAAAGACAGTCTGCTTTCATAACCATTATGGGTTCCATCCTTTGTTATGTCCTTGAAGCCAGACAGATTTGTCATTCGGACATTAAATCTGCACCCACCCCACCCTCGCGTTACAGAGCGAACATGTTCTCACCGTACAGCTGCTGCACCGCAAGGATGTCGTCCCAGCTCAGGACCAGGCGGCGGCCCAGCTTCCTGTAGTACGGAGACATCAGAGCATGCCGCACGGGGGAGTGCTCCAGGCCCAGAGTGTGTCCGATCTCATGGGCGGTCACCATGAACAAGTTGTGGCCCTTGTGTCCATTCAGCGTCCATCTCTCCGCCATGTCGAAGTGGGCTTCTCCTCTGCGAGGCAGGAAGGCGTGAGCCAACGTCCCGCCTGAATGTCAGACATGAGGCGGTCGCATATTTACTGCGTTACAGCCGACTACTACACCTGCACAGACCGGTTCGTATCTGACTGGTGCTGCAAACTGTTATCGTACAATTGGTTTAACATTAACAAGGGTACAATAGGCTTGAGATTTTTATTTATGTTTAATTTGTAGCTTCTTAAGTGTTTGCTGTTCTAATAAATGGAAACTTTCCTTAAAGTGAGATTTTAAACACGGAGACACACAAACACACACATATCAATGGATGATTTAGAGAGACCAATTAACCTGCGCTGGACTGTGGGAGGAAGTCAGAGCACCTGGAGAAAACAAAAGCATTTGCAGGTTAACTGCTTGTTCCTAGATTTACCGCTGGCTGAAGTTTTTTCTGTCTGTAGCTGTGAGAGAAGCTGCTTGACACCCTGTCTCTCCTCAAAACTAGACTTTCCATTTTTGACAAAGTTTATAATTAGCTTCCTTGGACTATCCTGAGCATAATGACAAAGTGTCCTTACTCTAGTACTTTTCCTACTACTCTCCAATCATGCATTGTCTCCAGATACTGCTGAGATTAACTGTAATCCTCCCAGCAGCTGTTAGACTCTATAACCATCGCTGCTTCCACTGAACTCAATAAGTGTTTACATCATGGATATTGTCTACTTTTCATGTAATGTAAATAGTCTGTCTCCTTTAACGCATAAGCACACATGCAGATTATTTACAGCTTTAAAAAAATGATTCTACTCAGTTACACAGTCCTTGTATCAGAGTACACTATCTCTGATAACTGAATGTTTAAGTTGTGATCTCGTCTTCAAGGTACTGTTCGTTATTCTTAATCGTGTTTGTTGTCTGGCTTTATATATTTTTAATAGTCTTATCTTTGTGTGAACTTACATGTCACATTGCTGCTGTTTAATGCACATTTCCCCAATGTGTCAATAAAGGATATTTCTATTCTATTTTTTTGTTGTGAATAAATAAACTGAATCTAAAACTAATTACAAAGGAAATGGACTGAAGTTGCATTGTGCATCGAGCTCTTTATGCAGGATTAAAAGAGAAAGAGTATGCTAAAGGATTATGCCTGTGTTTGGTATTTGAGGGTCAAGTATCACTGAGCTGGACTAATTAGGTCTATTTTGTTCCTGGCCTGTAGTCACATGCAATAAATAAATCTTTAGCAAGAGCTACTTCTGTGTGCCACTTTGTAGGAATGACCTCAAACCACACATTAACCTGGTGACTGTACAATATTATATATATGTATATAAACAAATTAATTTTGTTCTTTAATGTTATTTTAGAATAAGGTTACTATGTTTACTGAACAAACTATTAATGATAATAACAATAAATTTGAAATCAAAGTGCCATATTTGTTTTGTTCAGACTGTGACTCCGACCTGGTCCATCAAAGGCATTACTGGCCCCGTCGTTGTGGTCCCCCTCATAAAAAGCCAGCCGGATGTCTGCGGGGCCCTCGGTGGCCTCTCGGAACAACAGGTCGGACACGTTACTCCAAAGCTGGAAAGCAGTTCGCACTGCCAGCCGGACGGAGCCCAGAGACAGGTGGCGCGGCCAGTTCACTATCTGGTAGGTCAGCTGTCGTTTGTACCACTTCTCAGCTGCAAGACAAACAACACACAGATGTATAAATGATGGATGGATGCAGGCAGTCATGTTAGGCATAATTTGGCAAAATGCTATCAATATGATTACTATTGAAAATGCAATTGAAAATACATCAAGCAGCTTTAGTGGTATGCATGCATTACCGTGGTGATGGAGATGAATAGTCTGAAAGGAGTCAAATGCTAAGTGAGACCAGTAGAGTCTAAGGCGTAGAGCTTGTATTACTATTCCACCAGCTGGCTTTCCAGTTTACTTTGCCAAAATATTTTCTCTCCTGAGAGGAAATTACTGTAATATCATTGTGACTGGATGATGAGTGGGCTTCAGTAGTTTGGAAATAGGCTTACAACTCTTCCCAGATTTATGTGAAATTGTTTTTTAAAGCTCAATCCTGATGTATTTCCCTCTTGACACATGTATGCTTCAGAACAGCAGACAGCCAAAATGGTTATAGTCAGTCAAATTTGCTGATGATCATCTAATCAGATGCCTTTATTTAATTGATAGTGCTTGGCTGCTTCTTTTTTTCTTAAATGCAGTTTAGGCAGGTATGGTGTACTTATTTTCCCCTAGGACTGTTTTGACATTAATGGAAATTTAATTTTCCTCTGGTTTTATGCAAAATTATGGTAGGTTTAGTCCTTTTTAATGGAAAGGACTGTCCGGAATATATCAAATGGTAAAAAGTAATAAATCTGCATCTAACTGCATAGAAGAGTAAGTGATCTACTGAGTGAAACAAACATGTTATAATATAGAAAAATCACCAGAATCCAAAACAAATATTATATAATCAAATAATCACTGACTTAAACTAATACAGATAATTTCCCAGGGAAAATATTACTACATTTATTTTAGTTTACCTGCTTTTGTGCAAACTGATTGAATTCCTTTATTTATTTGGATTTTGTCACACTTCCAACAACACAAATAGCAGAATTTGGAAAACGACTCTTTATACATGTTTTCTTATTCATATAAAGTTATATTAGTCATGTTCTATTGAAGTCTTAGTAAATTCACAGGTTTTAACATATTTAAATAATCTTACGGACATATTCAAGGATTGTGAAAATGCTTGCTTTAAGGGCTTCACTCCCAAGTTTCTCTATCATATAACAATCCAGTGAGAATCTTCAGGAAATGTTTCCTGGAGGTTCCCTGAAGGTAGCCGCCCGCTATCGTTCATGTCTTCAATTAAACATTCATTTGTCAGGCTCCTATTTGAAGAAGATGAACAGGCTGTGTGAAAATCACAGGATGTTACCTGTGTCAGCTTCCAGCTGAGTAAACGATCAAAGTCCTGGCTCGACTAAACGTTTGACCTCAACACGAGTGTGTGGTTTCTGCGCTTGGACTTAATTACACGTGTCGCCGGCTTCTCGCATTTGTTCAGCGACAGAAAAATACGGGGTGAAATGAAACCAATCTTTAATTTACTTGCCGTCTAATCTGTTGTGTCCACACAATTACACAATATAGCCATGTGGAGTCAAAGCTGATATAAGGGCAAACACTCATTAGGTAATATGAGTGTTTCAGGAGATCTAGCTGCTGGTTTCTTCAGAGGAAGGAGGGAAGCATCTTCACAGACGTACACCTGTTCAACTGCTTGTTTACAGAAATAGGAGGACAGTTAAACACATGGCAGCAACTCACTGCGTTGCGGCATCTGGATGTGGAGGAGTCAACTTGCTAAGGTTTGAGCCAAGCATCAGAATGAGAACTTAAGAATGAGATCAATCTACACCCAAAACACGATCAAATCTGTAAACAATGTTTCTGACACTTTGTTGAATCTGTGCCTCGAAGACCTAAGGCAGCTCTGAAGGTCAAAGAAGGCCCAACACAGTACGGTGAGTCTATATTGATTTTGCACTTCCTCTTAACCCTTTAATACTCACATCATGCATTTCACCCTACAGTCCCAAGATTATCCTATCGGAGGTTTTTGTTGTAACAAAGCTTTCAGCGGAAAGTCGGTGAGAGAGACATCACCTGAATGTAACAGCATGGAAACCCTGCAGCAAGGTGAACACTTTCTGTACAGAACAAAAGGTAGTTTCAACTAAATCTGCTGCAAATTTGCACTTCAGATCGTAACAGGCATTAAGGGTTCACACATACTTTCTGAAGTGGTAGTCTGTCTATAAATTGGCATCCTAAATCATGCATGTTTACACTTGTCAAAATATATTTAAATGCAGGTGGGAAACTAGTGCTTCTGCAAACAGCCTCCTAAGCCCTGCAGAAAGCTTTGTTGAGCCATGTTTAATGTCCTTTGCACATTTTCTGAAACAATGCACAGCAGAAAGGGGATGCAAGTGACCCGCAAGAGTTAAATGAGTATTGCACGCTGCAAATTACAGAGAGGCCCAAACAACACCCCGGAGACTGGAAAATATCTGGATATCTAGAGTCATTAAAGCATGGGCTTGGCAGTGACATCAATTTGTGTTTCCTTATGGGTAAACACACAAACAAAGGCTGTGTCTTAGCAGCAACATGACCGCAACATGTGTTGTATTGCAGATATTTTGAGTCTTAAAACTATTCAATAGGAGAACTGGAAGTACCCAAGAACGGTTTGTAAAAGTGATGCTGGATGTTAAAAGAAGGGAATTGTTTCTTTAGAGGTGCTATTGTGGCCCAGGTGTTCTCCAGTAAAAGACGATCAAAGAGAAAAACTGCACATTTTCAGTCTCTTTTCTAAGCTCTCAAAAGAGAGACGTGCATTCAGCCTGCAGCCAGACAGCCTGCAGCCAGACAGCATGCGTCGGTCTGCATCCTGAGCTTGGACTCCTCACCATCCCAGACCTCCACAGCACAACTGGTCCCCCGAGAACTTTGGACAAGCCAGGAAGTCCGACACGCAAAACATTCCAAGACTTCCCTTATGGAAGCAATTACCACGGTGCCCCCTATGGCTGAGGTGCAGAAGGGAGCGAGATCGTCCGATAGCTGATATTATTGTTGTTATTGTGATGGAGCAGAGGGAGTTTGGCTTGCAAGCAGCGTTAAGAAACAAGATTTCTCTGACTGCAAGGCCAAACTGTTCAGACTCCGAGGACACATCAGGAGGGTGTTTTGTCTGGGCACAGAGAGTTGATTAAATGTGAGAACTCCAGCAACACTTTAGTAAGAGACCGAAGCGTATTTAGGCAAAAATATGACAAAAAGTTGTTTCTAAAGTGTAGCTGGAATCTTCATATTACCAGATTTTTGTCCCTTTTTGTGCACATTTGACAGTTGTGCCAAAAACATTTGCTTTTTAATGCAACATTTGCTTTCCTTGATATCCTAAGTTTCTTGTCATTAACAGATTCATCCAGTTAGATGGAGTCCTGCTGCAGGAGAAGCTCACAAGTGCTGGAGGAATCATCTTAATAGACGAGAAAACAGAATTAGCAAAATATGCATTTATTACCACTGATATAATCAACGCAAAACACGATACCTACTCGATAGTGAAATATAAAGACATAAGGGATGACTCAGGACTTTTGCACAGGACTACATATCATCGTTCAGTCCACATCGTTAAGGACACACCTCTGAATAACATACACACACCTACTGTGCTTTCACCGCTCGTGAGCCAGGTGGAATGTGAGTTCTGTAAATATTCAACATTCTTCAGGCTGAGGTTCGCTCTTTAATTTCCTGGAAGCTCGGAGCCAGCAGCCATGTTCCTTCTTGACAAGACCACACCACAGCAGAGAGGATCCGCCTTATCTTAGTATTAATGAAGCTGTCAGCTTCATCTGACAGTGTCTGCAACAGAAGATATATCCTTGTTCTTCAAATATCAACTTCAAATACCAAGAGCAAATGTATTTTCCTGGTATTTTTTGTCAACAATTATGAGTCTCTGCTTATTTCCAGGCCCAAATGAGCAATTTCACGTTCAAAAACGAGCCCAAAAAGGCGCAACCCGCGACTCATTAAATCTGCTAGCGACTTAAAAAAAAAAAAGCCCACAGCCCCTTATAATAATCTGACTTGGCGACAGAAACTCAAAATAGTTCCTGTTTTTCCACCAGCAAAATGCGCATCTCCCTCCATTGTTTACATTTCTGTCGCTGCTGATAATGTCGCATAGAGACGTTGGTCACTCGACAAGACGCGTGGAGGAAATACAATTAAATAACAAAAGAAGGTAGTAACGCACAGTAACGC
>CAEFZX010000954.1:0-12186 GCA_903066825.1 Alfaro cultratus | reverse complement strand
ATATATGTCCGATTATATATATATATAATCGGATCCTGAACGATCCGATTCTTCTGAACCGCTCTTACATCGCAGTACAAGAACGTAAGAGCACGCAGAACCGGGTGAGAACAGTCATGGTGCTCCCTCTGCTTGCTTACTTCTTGCTTGTTGCTCCTTGGTCAGTGTTTATAGTTGAGCTTTGTTTACCATTGGGGCATTGTCTTCATTGCTATGTTTAATGGTGCAGATAGTTGGGGTTTCTGACATGGGCAATAGGGGCAACCGCCCAGGGCGTTATCTTTTTAGGGATGGCATGAGACCACCGCGGTTTGTAGCACAGAGATGGAAGCAAAGCGGAATGAAGAAGAGTTTGAATTGATGATATTGGTTAAACTTATTTCAGCTCTAAGTATTTAATATCTATGTGTTTTTATGGGAATGTGGATCTTTCAGATCAATTTGAGAAGCAATTTTGATCATATTTCACATTTTATTGTGTCATGTAGCACGGGGTGTTGGTCTTGAGGTCTTGGGTTAGGTGGTCTTGACTCTGTCCTTGGTTGCAAGTAAATCTAGATTTAAATTGTGCCACAGAGTAGTAAACACAATAAAAACACGCTTTATCTGTGGCATTGTTCATTAAATGTATTGCTGATGTATTGGAATTAAATACAATAGGTACACTTAATGATATTGTATTAGCGATTAAGTATTACATTCAGTAAGTTCTTTTACTTTTAATATTTAAGTATTTTTAAAAGCCAGTACTTTTTTACTTTAACTTAAGTACAAATGTTAATGTGGTACTTTCACTTTTATTAGAGTACATTTGTGTCTGTTTATTTGTACTTTTACTTGAGTACTTTCTCCAACACTGGTTTGACTGAGACAAAAATCATTATTAGGTGCTTGAATAACAGAATCTCAAAGTGGTAAAATATCTTCTCCACAAAATGGTAAAGAGCATTATGTCTTAAAATGTATTTTATAATTGACTATCAAGAAAGAAATACCAGGAATTGAGGAGTGGCTCAATGCTTTTGGGCAGTTCAGGTGAGGCAGATCTTGGAGTGTCAAGACTCGAGCTAATCTTGAAGTTTCTCCTGCCGTGTCGTGCTAATTCCTTTTACCAGGGTCAGAGGAAGTCGGTCACTAAAACAGTCTAAAGATAATCAAATTAGTGGCATACTTATCTGTCTTTCTGGCTTTTAGAGCTACCTTTCAGACTGGAGCTTTTCTCACAAATGTAGTAATACTGAAATAGCTGGATAATTTGCATGTGTTACTTATTTTGTAAAAATAGCTCCTCTGGATTTGATTCTTGCTGATTAAATGTCCAAGTCTTGTGAGACAGGCCCACGGCATAACTAAGATCAAAGAAAATAAACTACAAGGGTGAGCATGTCCTTTATCCCCTGTCCGCTGCTCTGGAGCAACCGGATGACTGAAGTTTTCGTGATAATTACCAGATGTTTTCCTAAAGAGGATAATTTGTGTAACAAAGTTCTAAACAGGTTGCTTGGATTAGAGCTGATTTCTCTCTCATCTGCACTGCAAGCCTAGCTTCTGCATTTTCAGATAGAACTGACAAAATAGTCATCATGCTCATCTCATTACTGCACAGTCATGCTGATCTCAAGCAGAGTCAGCTGTCAGAGGCACCAGACTCCCTCACTGTGTGATGTCATGCAGCACCAGGCTGTGTGCAGGGTGTTGCGGGGTGGGGTGCGGGATAACAGTTAAGCCTGAACCCTCGACCTCATGTTATGAACTTCCAAAATAGAGTCACCAGTCTGAAGGAGCTCCTTCACTGAAGGGTCCAAGAGAGGGTAACAACTGGCTCTTAGCATTAGCATGGGCTAATGAGCCCCGCAGTCTTGACCTGCAGGTCAGAGGGTCGAGGGAACACCCTGAGCTGACACCTTTTTGCTCACATATCTGCATACAACGACCATCTACTGGCGTTCCACCCAAAAATCCAGCAGCAAAAAAAAAACAAGAAAATAACAGGTAACCTGATGCACATTCATGCACTCTTTCAGCCATCAATGCAGGAGCGGATGCATGCACACACAATCCCATCAAGGTAGGGTTACCTCCAACATAAACATCTACACCCAAAGAAAACAACACACCCCCTTGGGGAACCAGGGATGTATCCTGAACCCTCCCGCTGATAAGCGTCATGTGTGACTGGGACACTCTAGGCTGAGCTCGGGCTAATTCAGCACCTGGGAACCCCTCCACACTCTTCGTCCAGCCTCGTCTAACTCACTCTTTGGGAACAAACCCACCCTTGTACGATTCCCAACAATGTCAGTGACACTCTACACTGCCCTATTGCCACTAATTGTTAGTTCACAATGCTTCCTGGTATTGTGTTCAACAATGACCACTCTGAATGGAGAGTCTAACCTACTTGTATTGTCACTAATTGGTTTCTTGAGAGGAGTAGAAAATGGGGAGAGAAAGAGAGAGAGGAGATGTTGGTAATGGACTGCAGTTTCATTGGAGTCATCAGTAAATAGAGTTCACAAAAGGCTTTGTGGGGTCGAGGGCTGAGGGTCGGAGGTGAAAAAGAAGAGGCGCACCTGCACTCTCCACAGTCCGACAATGAGCTTATTCAGCTGGTCTACCCAGCAGGGCGATGGAGGACGGAGGCAGTGGCTGTCCCAGACACACACCAAGCCCCAGTTAAACAGTCAGGAGGTGAAATAAAAGCCAGATATTGGGGAGGACTGGTCCTGGTGTTTATGGAAGGAATACACTTACAGATTCACTGATATGTGAAGCAACATTTATAGATTAAAGTCCACATTTTTCTTTTCATGCACAATTTAGAATTTTATATGTGGGCAATCCGGCAAAGGAACAACAAAATCTCTGATGAGCCATACTGTAGGAGAATAATTATGTTGCTTGTGCAGTTTTAGTTGGGAAATGGATTAACTCTAATATACAGTTCGATCATTCAAGAAAATGATAAGTGTGGGAAGTGTTTAACATCTATTATGGCTCTTAGCATTAGCATTAGTGGGAAGTGTTTAACATTTAAAATCTATTATTTTATTCAGTATGTGTATCATTATCTGCATTTGTCTTATTGTTAAATCTGTTCAATAGCTGAAGCTTGGCCCAAACTGGACAAAAGTCCCCAAAACAGCATAATCTTGAACAGAATGGCTAAAAAAGAAAAGAAAGAAACTGCTGTAATTACACAGTCAAAGTTTATAAGTTCCAAGGTTATGGGGTCTGTTGTGTCTTTGAAAAGTTAGAGTGGGGCTTAAAAATTGTTACAATTTTGTACTAAATTATACAATATCATTCACCAAGCCAATAGTCCTGTGATTTTTATTTACTTTGTATATACATCTACTCAAGAGACAATCAAGTTTTCATAAGCTTTTTCTACTGACTATCTGCACCTTTCACAGGTCTGAGCTTGTGTGAGAAAATGTGCAGAAATACATACCTAAATATTTATGCTATTGAGTTGGTTCCACCTGAAGCAACAGTGATTTATATTGCACCAATTTAAACTAAGATTAAATAGATAAATTCCTGCACTGGGAGGAAGTGCTTTCATTCCTTTCACACCAACTATAAATATGTAATCCAGACATATATGCAAAGTTAAATACACATCTCAAATGCAACTCTGGTTCATATAAACTGATATAAAACAAGTTCAGTGCAGCTGGTGGACCACGCTCTCAATTTTGCAATTTTGAATAAACTGCTACAATCATAAAAGTTTACAGCACATACTTAAAAAACATTCCTCACTGCTTACATAAACATTTAGTTCTGGAGACACAAGAAGATTCAAGATATTTGAAGTGTTTTCAATCGGTTCCAGCAATATAGACCCACATTAAGGGTGATAGTCTACTCTTGAGGGAAAAATGCTGCCAAAATCACCCTGGCCCTATGTGAAAAAGTAATTTTCCCTAATTACTGGTTGATCCACCATGGCAACAACGACTGCCATCAAACATTTGCAATGGATAATGAGTCTTTTGCATAGGCTTAAGGGGGCTAATTTTATTCAGCAACACTGGAGACTTTTTATGCAAGAACAGCATATTTAAGATCATGCTACAGAATATCAACTTAATTTAAGTTCAGACTTTGAGTAGGCCACACCAACGCCTTCATTTTTGTTTACCATTTAGAGGTGGACATGCTGTATGCTTCATGTCAAGTTACAGTCTTGAGCAAAACCCCAAGGAAGCTTTGGCTTGTGGTTATGAACTGATAGTTGGACATCCTCATGTGGATTTCCTGTTAAGGGTTAGAGTTGCCCTGTGATAGTGATGATGTATTCTGCCTCTTGCCTAGTGACCGCTGGAGATGGGCACCAGCACCCCTGCATTCCTGGGGTATAGCTAATGGATGAACGGATGGAGCAAAGTTCAACATATTGAAGCAGCAAGTGAGCCCAATCCATCATATCACCAACATCTTGTTTTATTGTCAGGAAGCTGTGATAGTTTTACACCAAATGTCACAAGAACACAACCAGAAATTGTGCTCTATTAAGGATAGTGTTGCTAATTAATATGACTCAAGTCGAAGTAAAAAATCACAGTACAGTCAATTCTCAGAACTTCAAAAATGTACTCAAGGAAATGTTGCTGTAAATATGTTTTGCCCACTTCTGATCACTCATGCTCTCTTGGAGTAATTTTGGTAGGTTCCATTTCAAGAAAATGGTCAATACGGTTCCATGTTTTCTCCATTTGTTGGTAATGCTCTCACTGTCGTTTGCTTTTGGCCAAAAGCCTTAAAAATTGCTTCCAGACTGATAAATGCCATTGACCTTTTTAAATTCCTTTAGATAAGGGCATGAAATGGTGTCTTTTGAAACCTTTTATCCTTCTTCGTATTGCTTGATCTGTTCTTTTTATATAGTTAAGTTATTTGTCAGGCATTAATTGGGTGTTCCTAGTGAAACTGAACTAAAACAGGCTGAACTATCATGATTTATTTTGATTCTGGATTGGGTCTAAACCCACTTAGGAGAAGTGACTTCCTTCTTTTAAGTGGAGCCTAATTCTGTCAAATTATTCTAATGTTTGACTCTAGAGCAAACTTCTAGAGCGAAGGTCTATAATATGAAACCGGCCTGACTGTGTCTATAGTGCATGAGCACCTTTCTTTAGCTTTGTGGAGTGTATCATGCATTTCAAATAATAAAACTTGTATAGGAGGGTTTTTTTAAAGTGTGATATGTTATAAAATTTGTGACTAAAGCTGAATGGTGATTGTGAAATACAAAGCTGATAAACCTGTACATTGTCTACTACCATCCACATTGTACCTTATAAGGACACAGTGCTTGAATGCCTTTGTTGAAACAAACAGTTGATGAATGGGTGAGATTATTAGGTGTATCTTAAATAAATATTAAAACCCCCAAGGGACTTTCAATAGACCAATAAGTATCAATCATCCTCTGATGGTTTATGTTGTTATAACTTTTCTTTTTTACTGATCACCTCACCTCTAATTTTCCCTCTTGTTTTTTGTCCATCTATGGTATTGCTTTTATTCTCTCTCTCCATTTTCTCTCTCAAATTAATCAGTTTATCTTTTACATGTAAAAGATAAGGCTTAATACTTTTACCGTATGTAGATTTTCTTCCTTTTCACAGACATACTCCTTTGCACATATGCATGCAGTGAAGGCAAGAACGCATCAGGTCTCTCTCTTGTGTATGATATATATTGCTATGAACTCCCAAGGCCATGTTTTTGTTTCCATTGTAAATATAATAGGGCAAGTTCAGCCACTGCTGACAGAGGAGTCTAGGCTATGGAGACACTCCCTGAATGTAAAGCCTGTAGTATTACATGGTTACACTGAGAATGGTGTGTGTTACAGTTCCAGTGGTATATCTATATCCTTGTGTGTGGGTGCATGAACTGTTTGTATGCGATGTAAAACATTACTTTTTCATGTCGGAAAGTAAAATATCAAACCCGTAATAATTTCATTTTTGCAAGAAATACTGAAAAATGTGACTACATCATGTTCAAAATTATTTCCAGTTTTACTGTAATGACATTTCTAGAATTTAAATAAAAAACTGTGACAAATCAAAGCAATATTGACAACCTGAAAAGTTGCGATAAAACTGGTTGTATAAGTGTGAGTTAGCATTTTAAAATATGCTACAGCATATTTAAAAAGTTCTTACAGGTTTGGAAAATTGAAGACAAACTTGAACTTTGAGGCCAATATTCCAAAAATTATATTGGGTCCAAAAAAGTTCTTGATTGCATGAGAGAAATTATGAATAGTTTGGACCCGATCCTTTGAGGTATAAGCTGAAGATGAACAAAGGGATCAATTTGGGTGCAGTGATACACCGATAATCTAGAATTAGGTATGACAGAAAATATGTCTGGTCACAAGAAGAGAGCTGTGGACAAGAAATTCCCTAAAAATGTATTTTTACAAAGTAGAGTGATTTAAAAATTCACATGTCAAGATTTGGCATGTTGACAAACTCCAGCAAAAGAAGAGTTAACACTGAAATTAAAACACACTCCAGCAAAGTATTAGCTTTAGGGTTCACACATTTAAACAATCAATTTATTACACAATTTTTCTTTCTTTTATAACATAACAGTGTTGTTTAATTTTCAATCTAATTTGATGCCACTTTAGAAGTGCACATATTTTTTAAATGTTTCACTTTGGTCTTATTATTTTACATCATAAAGTCAGTTAACAATGAGCTGACACTTTTTAAATGTTGGTGAAGTCAGTATTTTCATCCTCATCAGAGCATAATTTAACAAAACTTGAATTGTAATTGCAAACGTTGCAGTCTCCTGTGTAATAGCATCATTTTTCGTTAAAAAACTGATCCCAGACAAATTCTGACAACAAACACACCCAGGACACACCAGAGTTCATAGAGTGCAACACATGCAAAATTACTTGAACGACAATCTTGTGTCTGTGTAATTATTTGCATCTTTGCATTTACAAAGAAAGAAATTTTTTTAGGATTCTGTCAGACCAAAAATACATACCTCTAAGGAAGAACTTTGGAGGGCTTGTTGGTGCAAGCACATATGAGGAAATTTCAATGAAGATGACGGAAGATCTCAGGGACCCATTTGGCTCAGGGACAAGGAAACAGATTAGCTACCAGTGTTGCCAGTAACAGCAACAGCCCAAGAGAGCTGTGGCTACCTTCGAGCCAGTGCATGCTCAGAGCCTGGGGGTTGAAGCTCCAAGAAAGAAAAAAAAAAAGCTTGTAAATCTTAAAATTTTAGTGACAGGGCTACTTTGTTACCAAGGTGAATCCCAATTCTGAGGATTACAACAACCCTATTAATTTTGATTTTCCAAAGTCATAAGAGTTTGTAAAATCAAGAATGGTGTCAGGAACCATCAAACAACTATTACCTCTCATCATGTTGGATAATATATCTGGTTATCCCAAAGCATCCGCTATTATCATATCTGTGTTTACAGCCAAGGCTTTATTGAAAAGAGGGATCTTAAAATTATTTACATTTTGGCAGTTTATGTAGTAATGGTAAACAACTATAACAGTTTGAGTACTTTTGAAAGCTGCCTTATTGTCACAGATATTAAATTTATTTATGATGCCACATATCATGGCAAGCAGAAATCTGAATATTCTGCAGAATAACCATGTTATGATCAGTCTTTCTCAAAGGGACTTTTTTGCCTTCATTTAACTTTGCAAAGCTGCCTTCATTGGTTAAAATGTATTAATTTTTTAGTCACTAACATAATAGATTTGAGTAATGGTTGTTACATTTCTTAACATGATGTAAGTACGTTTACTTCCATCTCTTTAATTGTGCTCATAGGTAGATAAAGCAGACAAAAAAGTGCAGTAAAGGGAAAATATTAGATAAAAGAATTTATGAATCTCTAAATATTTTTTAAATTAAACGTTCCATTTAGCATATAAGTGGAGATAACTCAAAACAGCTGCCAACATGACCAGTGCTGTCTGTTCAAGCACATTTACCCTTGGAACGCACTGCAAAATGCCAAGACATCTCCAACACCCTTGCTACTGTTTATATGCAAGTGCAAACTTCACAGAGGTGTGCCAGGAGGTGTTCTTAATTTTCTCAAAGAAAATTAAGAAAGGCCAGAGACAGTATAGACAAAAAGCAAGACCTCTGGCATAATATCCTTTGAAATAAATTAGTCCACAATTTAATAATTTGGACACCTGAACAGAAGACATGTTTGATATTAATCAAATACACCATTCCGTAAAAACGTGTCACAGTTTGGTTGCAGTAAGATCATTTAAATATGACAGTGTCCCAAAACACCCTGAGGACTGCCTGAGAATTTAAGGGACATTTTTGTATATTTTCCAGGAACATAGTGCCATTTTATGGCGCAATCAATTAATTATGTGGCCTTGAGGTTTTATAAAAATCTTGTATCAAACATAACTTCAAAGAAATTCGACATCTTTAAATTAATCAGTTCTTAGAAGTTTGTATGATAAATTCAGCAGATGTGGATCCAGCAAGTATTTGGTAACTGCAGCTGACATCAGTCTGGTGGAGCTTGATGGAGATTGCAAATCCAATCAGAAGCTTTGTGGAAATAGGTGGTGCTTTGTCTGAGCAAGCGCTTAGGCACCCTGCAAATGGCTGCCACGGGAGTTTCAAGGATCCCTCAAACATACATTAACTAATCAAAAAGAGTTTCATTTCCATATAATGTACATTTATCGGCTTTGCTCCCACATTATAATTCTAATGATGTTCTTCAAATAGATTAGCTACATCTGACCACTGCGGGAAAACAGAAACTCAGACAGTTTGTAACCACTCACTCGTAAAGTCCAGGTCTAAGAAGTTGTTTATCCCGGGTTTAAAAAAAGATGTAGAGTCAAGGACTACTTGGACATTTATGGAACCAACTTTTCCAACTTTCGATTCTTAGAATAGTTAACAACCAGTAAGAATATATTGTGACATGGAAATATCGGCAGAGGCATTAAAACTGGAAATGGGTGTAAAAGCAGAATGGCAGAGGGAAAAAAGGCAGAGTGAAAATGGAGGGATTTACGAAGGGAGCACAGAGAGCGATATAGTCTGTTTGGGTTTGGGGGTGTTGTGAGGTCGCAAGTGAAGCAGTGCATTAGATAGCGAAAAAGCGAAGGAGTGGAAAAAAGCAAGAGAGAGAGCAAGAGAGGGGATGGGGGTAACTTTTAAAATAGCCTACATGGAACACCAAATCCCCTCAGCAGAACAAATCAGCTGACTAACCACCACTTGCCAAGGAGTAGGTGTTGGAGGGGGAGCAGTGCTTATAACTCTCCTCACTGACACATTCACCCTGCAAAGACTCGTACAACAGCTTTATCCATGTTGGCCCAGGAGAACTCTATCCCCGTCTCTATCCCATCTAAACATAGACTGTGCATTGAGATGAGACGGAAGAGACCGGCATGGACAGAAAGGACAAGGAAATGACGGCTAGCTTTCTATATCCCAGCCATGCTGTATTTATTCACACATTTAGGGTATTTTCAGGGTGCACCTTATAACTTTTCCCTTTCAGTACTATTTCAAAGGAATGTATTATTATGAATACTTTTTGTTGTTAAAAATTCTTTTAGTTCAGATACATGAGCTATCTCTTAAACCACTACTACAAAACAACACACTGTCCGAGATTTTAAAACATTTGGCCATCATAAACTTGTGGACACAAACTCCCTTTTTTACTTGTTACTAATAGTTTTCAGACAAATTTTGGCCAAGGGACCCTTTTCCGTCCATTTGGAGCAATTTGTATGAGAAAGTGTTCATTACTGCCAATACATTTATAAAAACATTAGGTTTACTAAATGATTCAACATCTTTGGCAGCAGTTTCTCTCAGTAGTCATTTTCTGTTTGACTTCATCTGGCTCTCCAATCACTGTGGAAGAATTTTGGCCAACTATTCTTTCTAATGTTTAGTCAGACGTTTTGTTTCTGCAAAGCTCTCTTTTAATCCCACCCCAGTATTTCAGCGAGGACTGGACATCGACTGAGTAATTGCAACGTGTTGATTTTTATTTCTTTTTCAACCTTTCTCTCATGAACTGATCAACTTTTCTTACCCATTGACGGCTGGAGATAGGCAACAGCCATCTTGTGGTCATCCAAGGATTAAGTTGGTTTACAAAATGGACAAACATTTGTTGCAGTGTTTGGGATCATTAACCTGTTGGTGTCTGATGTTGAGCCAAGCATTCAATGTCAGACAAATGGCTTCACATCTGAGTCTAGAACACTTGGGAATACAGAAAAGTTCATGACCAACTCAGAGCTGCGAAAAAAAAAAAAAAAAAAGCTCAGACCTTCAAAACCATGCCTAACAGTTGGTGTAAGTTGTTCTGAGGTGCTTGTTTGATTTTCTTCAAATATGGTCAAACATTTTTAATCAAAGGCAGACAAATGCTATTGTGTTAATTGTTGCTTCTGCTTCCAAAAGATCAGAAATTCAGCAAAGTCTGCTGAACAGGTGTTATAAGGTCCTATAAATGTTGGTGCAGAATACAACAAACTTTATTTTGTTTTTGTTTATTTTTTTAGATTAACTTTGGAGAACATGAAGTCTACACAATTAGGATGGGTCATCTAACACACCTGTTACTTCCAGTAAGCCCATTATACCAGACAGTTACACAAAATGACCAAATAGTCAGATGCAAAACCATAATCAGACCCTGTTCAAACAACATCAAGCTGTTGTAGTGCTGTCTCATGCATTTATGATGAATTCTTTCAGACTGGTGAACTTAGTATTGTACTGACTGTTGGATGTTGAGCCCATTCATGATCTCTTATGCCTATTTGAGATGTCACAGCTCCTTAGAAATTACAATCATTGTTCTTCATATTGACCAAATAACAAATATGATATAATACTTTTTGGGTGCATTTTTTTTAAAGAACGTTTTCAAACATGGAGAAGCAGCAACCAGCTGCTTTATAGCTGCTGCTGCTGAAGCCAAGTGTAATGCAAGTAAGGCTTAATTATTTAATTAACTGATGGAATAAATCCAATGTTTAAAACATGCATGAATCTCGTACTCACAAATCAATAAAAGTAACATTTACATGGCATTTTTCAGAAGATATTGAGCCTTAAAGGTGTTATTTAATGTCTTAGTAAATAATTGTGAGCAAAGGTTGCCTTCCAGGGCACAAGACACCTATACATTGAACACAATAGAAAAATGTACCCTAATTTGCCGAATTCAGGGCTGTAGTTTCCCTTACTACAGTATACTGGTACCACCCAAGTTTTACCATTTGATGTCCTTTCTCCTACTCTGGGTGTCTTCTCCTTGGTTGAATGACTAACGTCTTGGAAGATGAGGATGGAAAATATGCCTAATGTTTCCTAATGAATATCAGATATGGGTGTGTCATGCATTTCTGATTCATATCCACTGTTATCTCAAAAGCCCCATAAGTCCAACCACTATTTCCACACAGGACAAAGAAGAATAGGAGAAAAATGATCTGAGCTTTGGCCAAAACTTTAGCTTTTAGTTGGACTGATCTGAGCAAAAACAGAATCAGCTTATACAGTGTCAAACTGATTGTCTTGTTGCAAATCAGAAAATTAATTTCATCTGGCCTAATTTAAAACAGACCACATGTGATCTTTCATACTAATGCTTTCACACATTATAGCCAATATATTGGCATTATGGTTTTTTATTGAAATTAAACTTTTTTTTTTTACTTCTTTCAGGTTACTTTTTTCAACATTAGTGGTTTACATTTTACAGCACAGGTGTCAAACTCCAGAACTCAAAGGCCGCTGTCCTTCCGGTTTTAGATGTGCCACAGGTGCAAAATACTGGAATAAAACGGCTTAATTACCTCCGCCTTGTGAAGATAAGTTCTCCAGAGCCTTGCTAACGACGTAATTATTCTATTCAGGAGTGGTGCAGCAGAGGCACATCTAAAAGTTGCAGGACACCGGCCCTTGAGGACTGGAGTTTTGACACCCCTGTTTTACAGTGTAAGTCATGGTTGCTGACATTGTATCTTTAGGGCAGGGGTGGGCAACTCCAGACCTCGAGGGTCGGTCTCCTGCAACTTTTAGATGCATCTCTACTTCAACACACCTGAGTCAAATAATGAGGTCATTAGCAGGACTCTGGAGAACCTGACT